>APFE030977551.1:5727-58481 GCA_000404065.3 Pinus taeda | reverse complement strand
GTGTCCAAATGTAATTTATCTTCTCATTAGCTGCTTCCCAAAGCTTCCACTTCTTTAAAGCATTTAGATTCTAAGTGGCCATCTCGATTACAAAAATGGCAATGTCTATCAGTCTTCTTGCCTTTGTTTTTATTTGCCTTATCATTCTGGTGAAATGATTTTTCATTTGAGGCTGAAATTGCTTAGGACCCTTGTTTGGTTTAGGACCATTCTTTTTAGGATATGACTTCTTAGGATTCTTTGAGTTTGGTTGCTGCTGGGCGATTAACGCTTTCTTAGAAGAGTTTCCAAGATTAAGAAGACCAAGGTGTAAGAGTTTTTCTTGTTCTCTTATTAAAGAATCACAAAAAGCATCAAGGGAAGGGGGCTTGTAGTCATGTCCTTGAGAAATGAAGGCTTCTCTTGTAGAATGGAAGGTGGAAACAAACACAGAGTAGGCTGGTCCCAACTTAGAAAGAATGCAATAGATAAGGGCACTGTCTGTTTTCTTAACTTTAACACCTTCCAAAAGAAGTCTAATGGTCTTGAACTTGGACAAGAAATCTTCAATGCAAGAAAAATCATTGGGGTTTAATGTAAGCAACTCATTTTCAAGCTGATGGGCTCTAAGTTCATTTTTTATTCAAAAAACTTTAGTAAGTTGCTCCATTTCTTTATCAGGAGTATCAAGTTCAGCGATATGGAATCTAAGATCGGGAGAGATAGACATCCCTATCAAGCCACGTGCTTGATCTTGCCTATTTTCCCATTTGGCTGCTTTCTCTTCATCCTTTGGTTTGGTTTCTTGGCCTGTGGCTATTTGGTAAAGACCTTTACTTCTAAGTAAATCCACAATGTAGGACCACCATTGGAAGTAGTTGGTGCTGTCAAGGATAACTTGGCATGAAATTTCCATTTTGACATAAATTGAAGCTAGATGTGCTGAAACTAAGTGTTCCAATGGAAAGAGCTCGAAAAATTAGGCTGGTTCAAAAAAAACGATTCTGAAAACGGCTTCCGGATGAAGAAGTTATGACCTTTTTAAAAAAAACGTTGATGAAGGCGTCGGCAAAGTGCGGGAATGAGTGGAAATGAAAAAAAACGCTCATTTTTCAACAAAAAGGGAGATTTGAACCCAAGACCTCTACTCTCTTAAATTAGCTTTGAACCAGTGAGCTATACAAAAAAAAAGAGAGAGAGAGGGGGGGGGGGGGGGGGGGGGGGGGCTTTGTTTTCTTTTAGTCACGGATGCTTTGGATTGTGTGCTTTCTTGAGAAAGCTCTTTTTCTCCCTACAAAACAAAAACACAAAACCCAACACGGACATGAAAAAAAACAAGCCTTACGGCATAAAGTTAGCTTACCTGGAAACTAAATATTTTCCCCAATGTTTCTGATTTTCCAAGATCACACTAAGGTGCAGGGAAAAGAGCATACGCATGAGAAAAATTCTTCCTTTCTGTTTCTAATTTGCCCAGATCGCACAGAGTCACAGGGTAAAGAGCATATGCAGAAATGAAAGGTATAGATCCGGTAAAAAAAATAGGTAAATAAACCGAAACCGAAATAAACAGAGAGAAAATAACAGTAAACTGCAAATAAACACTGTGTACCTCCAGATCTAAAAAATGACGTAGCTAGGGCTACCGGAAACCTTTTCGCGTGAAACGAAAGGGGTTCCTGACTGGAACAGATGCTCCCAACACAACAGAGTAGTCCTCTCTGCCCAAAAGCATTCAGAAATAGCAGATCTAGGAGATGGCAGTCGCATGCAGTTCTACCGGCTTCAGATTTGGATCAACAACGGACGCGGCCCTCAAATAGCTCTGATACCATGTAGGAATTTACAGGGTAAGTTCCTCAGACAGAACACCAAAAGGACACCTCTCGCAAACAGATCACAGATCAATACACCAATATTTTGACGTGGTTAAAACCCTCGAAGAGGGAAACAGTCCACGGCCTGTGCCAACGTGGCTACTACAGGCAATTTATTAATAAAAGAATGAAAATTTACATAAGCTTTTCTCATGCACGGTGAACCTACAAATGACCCTCCATGCGCTTTAAATAGAATTCATGGACCAATCGGGTGTCAAGCCACGGATCAAGTGTCGGTAATACTGAGGAGAGAATGAACCGTCGGATCACTACATATCGTGACCGTCGGATTGTAAGTTACAAATGTACATAGTAAAGAAACACACTTTACCTAACTCTATACTAGACCAAGTTATACTTAACTATTCCCACGTGTCAGAATATCCTAACATCGATGAACTTTTTTATTGAGGGCTTTTACCTGTACAAGGAAAGCGAGTTGGGCCGGTAACTGTGGTGTATATCTAGTATGATTACAGGCCATAAGATTGGAATCCGTTGGATCGATCCCACCTATTGTGATAACAAAGCCTGCTTTTGGGAGGGACAATTTTGTAACACCTCAACTGTCGACATAGTGGATGGCGATTGAGCTAGATCCTCCACTATATTATAATTCTAAGTAGCTCGAGCACGAGGACTAATTGTCGATTTATGTACGACTCCCTTTGGCAGCTTAATGGTTAATTGAGGAATAATGGGTGGAACAACCTCTGGCAAAGTCGTTTTTGAAGCACCAGGTTGATCAATAACCCAGTTGTTCGATGACGATGGATTCGCATAATCTTTACTCCTTGTCAATACCAAAGCATCATTTTGCTTGTTTGCAATGGATAGCATTAGCACTTGGGATGTGGAAGCATTATAGGTAGCAACCATATGAGCTTCTGGGTTTTGAAACGGATCAGTCAACACCGCTGAGGTATTCGAAGTTTTCAAAAGTTTTGAAACCTCATATCGATGTGGACAATCTCTCGTAAAATGCTACTCGTTACAAATAAAACATGGATAATGAAGAGGTTTCCTTACCACAGTAGGGTTTTCAGATGATTTTTTATGAGAGGAATTCTCCTATTTCTTCTTAATATTTTCCCTTTCTTCTTGCCCCTTGGATACTTTGGATTTTTGCCCTTGTCAGATGACATGGCATTAATCTCTGAGGGAAGAGAATTGTCATTTGCATTTTAACTAGAAACTGCAAGAGCTTGACCAGATGGAACTCTTGTGGTTTGCATGCTTGAGGCACCGATCACACCATCACCAGCATGAGAGTCCCTACTTGATTTAGGAGGATGTGGAATAGAAGAAGCTAGTCTAGGAGCATCAAGAATTTTTTCGTGGAGTGTGCCAAACTGAGTATAGATCAAATCTAAATATTGGGCATGAGAAATGACTTTCTCTTTAGTGGCAACTCCACCTTTTTCCACATACTCAGTGATAGATGGAAATAAGGGCTTAATAAACCACTCAGCTAAAAGCTAATCAGGAACATACTTTTTACCATTCAACGACGACACCGCCACTCATGAATATGATCAGATATGTGAGTGGATGTGGTCTGTTTAAAATTGGTAAGGAGTTCTGTTCAAGTTTCATAACTGATGGGTAACTAAAAGTGGGTTAGAAAAGTAGTGGTAAGGATGGTGAAGTTATCAAACGAAGCTCTAGGAAATTCAATACACCATTTCGCTATTGGAGCAATGAGTGTTGTCTGAAAAAGGTGAAGTCTAATCGAATCATCATTCAGAGTGTTAGATGAGTACCACAAATGAAAATTCATTACGTGATTCGATGGAACTTGACTTGGATTTCCATTGAACTTAGGAATATTAGAGGGGAGTTTATGAGGAATCGCCAGCCACCAAGGGGTGTATATAATTGGATCATTCGTTAGCCATTTCAAATCTAGTAATTATAGAGTTGCTACAAAAGGCAACTGCTAATTCAAGTTGGGTGGAGCATACCCAGGATAAGATGGAATCGCCTGAGAAGTAGGTCTTTGCATACTAGCATAAAACATCTCTTGCTGGTAACCTTGATAAGGTTGTTGGACATAACTAGTATAGTGTGGTTGTTGATAACCGGTTTGAAAATGTGGTTGTCCATAACCTACAAAGCCTTGTTGCCCAAGTCCTCGGTAGGCTAGATATTGACAAAATCCAGTCTGAGCTTGTAAACCAAGTCCAAACTGAGGTTGGGTTTGCTAGAATTATGGTTGTTGGTATTGTGCCAGCCACGGTTGTTGGACCATTTGCTGTTGCCCAATACTGGAAGATTGACCAAGTTGCGGATGACCATACTGTTGGTGCCTGAGTCATTCTAGATAAAGAAGCACTAACCTGAGGTTGCAGTTGAGCCGTAAAGACAAGTGGTTGTTGTATCACAACCTGAGAGACTTGAGTTTTCTACCTCAGAACTTGAGGTTGCGAGGAAGAAGGAGCAGGTTGAGGTTGAGACACAATAGGTTGTGCTTGTGTTTGCCACATAGTCATAATAGTAGGTGTAGTAGGAATATTCAACACAGGTCGGATTGGTTGCGTTGGATATACAACCCTTGGTTGTTTTGGCAGTATTGGTATCCAACCACTAGATGTAATTCTAGTTTGACTTGAATATTGTTGGAAGCTCTCATATGGTTTTTCCCCAAGAGGAAACAGTGAAAAGGCATACTGCTCTCCATATGGTGGCAGTCCAGTGTTTAAAGGATATATAGATCTTTGAAAACTGGTTTTCCCAAATTGATACTGGCATGCAGGACCAAATTGTTGAGTTTCAACATAAGAAGGACTAGATGGGACTCCAGATGAATAAATAGGAGTGAGCCATGGTGTTGAAGAAGCCCCTAAGTGGACTCCAGCTAGTGATTGATAACCAGCTGGAACAAATGGTGTACTATATAAATATGACTCAGGTGTACTAGAAAACATTGTCGGAATAGTAGCAGAGGGTTTCGCCCTAACTATATTAGATGACACATTCCTAGATGTAGATGGTTTCTCAGACATGTTTATTATATCCAAAAGCTCTCCAAGCGATTCGACAGGAACTTGCGATGAAGAAGGATTAAAAGAACCAAACTCGAGAGTAGAAGGATACAAATGAATCCCAGTTCCAAAATGAAATGGGGTACTAGATGGGGGATTATCTACTATCTCCTCTATAGCAATCAAACCAGGTGGAAGATGTAGACCGTCAAGTCGGTAAAAGATTTCTGGAGCCGAAGAAGGTATAGCTTCTGTAGTGATAGATACTGGAGGGGTGACACCTTTTGAATATTGAAACTCAACTTCCAAATGTTCAGGTAAATGAACTTCAGTCTCAAAGGGAGGTTCTTGAACAACTACTGGTTCAAATGTAGTCTCGGTTTGAACTGAGATGGGTTCTGGATCAACTCTAGATTGAGTTGTTTCAGGCACAAAAGTTTCTACCATTACACTAGGATCAGTTCTAATGTCCTCTTGTAGCTGCGGAACTTCCTCTCTGAAGGCAGATGTACCAGACATAATCATAGTAACTGGAGCCTCTGGCAATGTTGAAACAAAAGTTTCAAATAAACCAAATAAACTGGACTTAGTTAAATGAGATCGCTTTGTCTGAATTGGCTTCGCTTCCAGACGCAAAGACGGTTGACACGCTAGTCTTTGCAAATGATGGGGTTTTGATTGACTTTCTTCCACAATTGTGGATTAATTGATTAACTCAAAATTAAGGGGGAAATGATGTTATTCTGAATTTAATTAATTTTAATGACGCTTGGACACAACTTTGCTTTTTTCAGTTTTTAAGAGTCGAGAAAAAGCTAAAGATGACTCTAGTCTCCTTCGATTTTTAATGAGCCTGAAAGGACAAGTGGACCTCTTCTTTTAAAGAGTCGAAAAGGAATGAAAGTGACTACTCTAGAAAATCAAGACAGAGGGATTACCAAACCAATCAAAAAATTGCAATATACAACTTGGTGATAAATTAAAAAGAAATTACCAAGGACTTATGTACAGTAGTCAATCTTCCTGAATGTTGTGTTCATTGCATTGCAATCAATAAGGCGGCGGACTCAGTTTCCTATGGATAAAGGATTTAAGACTATTGTGGTCTCCCAATATATAAGCGATAGTACGAGGAGCACAAGTTTGTGCTAGCACTTGTTGTATCGAGGAGAAGGAATCACCCAACCTTCAATGAAAATGATAGCCACTAGTTTTAATGACATCGGAACATGTTACTAGCCTAGACCTCTAGATATGTTGCGTTAAGTTCCAAAGCATTGTTAGGTTCATTGAAATTCATTTTAAATTTGATCTTGTTTAGAGTTTTCCTTTCAATGGTTCACCATGTGATGATGATCTGAAATTCCTAAGATTAAATCTACATGATAAATAATCTTTGTTTATTTGAGCAATAAAAATCCTAGCTACTAGGGAAAGAAGACAATAATGCTTTTCAAGTAAAGAGCAAAAAGCACACACTAGTGCATTTCCCTAAATCATCTTTTTGCACACAAATCAAAAAATTCTAAATGCAAATGCATGTATTCTTTTTCTCTTTCCTTAATGTGAAAAATGCCAAAAGGAAAACTAAATGCAGCAAAGATCTGAAATATTTCACTCAAAATGACATTTTCGACAATTTCTTCTTCAAAAGAGAAAGGAAGACATAAAAACGACACTTTCAATTTTGAACAAAAACACTTTCGATACTTTGAATGCAAAAAAATCAAATCAAATGCATCAAGAAAATTTCAATTGATTATCAAGTGAAGGAAGAATTTATGACACTTCTCTTTTCGACAAAAAATGACAATTACGACACTTTTTGTACGAAAGCGACAAATCGAATTAAACAAATTTTTGAAAAATGATTGTAAATGAGGAACAAATACACAAAAACATTCACTAATCCTAATTTAATTGAGATTGATCTAAATGATGCAAATAAGCTTCAATAAAGAGGCATTGTTCATTTGCAGCAAAACAACCAAACAAAACTGAAAACAAGTTCAAAACCCTCAATTTCTAGATGGAAAAAAGTTCAGTCAATCATCGCACCTAGGCTTCATAGAAACTGAGATGCATCACACTTACTGCACTTGGGAGGTTCTATGCATACTGAGTCACGGTGGGAGACAGTGTGATGGTTCAGGGAGCACAACTGAAATGGGTTTTGGTTCAAATGTGGAGCTGTTTTCAATGAGTTAAGGTGGGTTTTGATGAAAATTGATGAGAAAAGTATGACGGAATGTCTTGAGAGGTTACTGAGCTACCAAAAGGGCATCTAGATGTGCTTGTAAGTAAAATTTTTAATCCATAAACTAAACCAGAGATTGATTGAAGCAACATTCATCTACTATGCAATTGTAGGGCAAGAGCAGTTCGAAGGCTACCTGGCTGACTTTAGACTCTCTCTCTATAGTTTAACAAATTGAACACAGAACAAAAAACAACAACAAACAAATATATGTTCATTCTCTAGTGGAGTCGCCAATTTGTTTCTGGGAAAATTAGTATTCCTAAAGAATGCTAGCCCTGTAGGTTTGGAAGCTACCCTAGAAACAACAGTTTAAAGCAATTCAATGATTTCTTCTATGTGTAACAGATAAGATAAAGATAATGGAACCAAGCTAGAACTTCCACTTAATCCATTACTTGATCTCTCTCCCCTTTGATAGATCCTGCAACTCCTCCCCGTACTTAACATGCTTGGAGAGTACCTACACAAGTACAGCAACAAAGAACTGCCAAAGCATTGTGATCATTACAATATAAACATTATAGAATCAGATATATAATGAACAAATGATAACATTCACAATTGCACAATTATATGGAAGGAAACTTGAAGAGTTTTAATAATAGAAAGGAGAATTACAACCTAGTTATCTGATCCAGCATCATCCTCCCATATTCAATCCTTCTTCACCTCATGAAATAGCAAGATCACTCCAACAAGAATACAATACTCTCTCCTCAAACTATCAGCACTTCCTTGCAATTCACAATATTCCAGCCTCTAAATCTCTTCGATGAGGAATCCATTTATAGATGTTTGCAAGGGTGTGAGTCATTCATGGGGTTTGATTAGTGTCATTCCACTTGTTACAATGGGTTCCACAAGAGAAGGGATTGGAGATTTTCTTAGATCCTTTATTCATCCTTGGGCGAATTCAGAGAGGCAAGTGGCACAAGTGAAGTTTCCAGAAGATTCCATGAATAATCAACTGACAAATTTCCTGGACATTTGTCCATTCTCACTCATCGCACCCTTTATAAGGCCTAAATAGTATGCATCACACCATAGCAGTGTACCACTCAATATGCAATGCATTTTGTCAGTGGAGCAGTCAGTATGGTTCAATTTAGGCAATTTCTGGATGGTTTCTCAGATGGAACTTTTGGGGAATGATGTATTCAGATGACTATGTTCCTTTATGGAATGAAACAACTCTTTTAGGGGTCGATGAGCCCTAATACATTGACATATAAGTTTGGGGTTGATATGCCCAAATATATCTATAACAATTCTCCCAATGGTTACAAACTCGACCTACCCTACAGACTCAGCTACAGGGGTCCATGCACTCAACTACGGACTACTAGGCCTTTGCACACTCAGTTGTAGAGCCTTATCCTACTCTATGACCTAGAGGCACACTTTACACTTTGAATCAATCACTTAGGCTTCTCATGCTTTTCTTCCATTCGTTATTCATTATTTTCACTTAAAGCCTCACTCTATTTATACAATCCCATGGTCCGCGAACCATGCATAGGTATATCCAGTCAACATTACATTACAGAAACTAAGGTGGACAACCCTATGACTCTATTACGCTTTCACATCTTTTGCCCACAATTCATGGAGCTTTTACAAAAATATTCAGTCAAAACTTGGGCTTTAAGCCCCAAAACATGCGTTGGGGGGATTCCATGCCCAAGAGGCCCCTAGCACAAACATTGTGACTCGCCCTCAAGTCACTTTATTGGCGCAGAGATATTTACACAGAGTCCCTACAATTGTTCTCCAACTGCTGCAAGGTCAGCAGCACACTAAGCTACTATTTATTGGATCTGCTGCATCCGTTGTTTGGAGACCTCTGTGTCGGAAGTGCTTCTCTGCATCAATGCATTTATCCCTTGCATGTGTGTGAGATTGCCTTCAATTTCTAATATGATGGTGAAGGCCTTGTTGATCCAAGGTTGGATGCATGCCTTTAGGACTACTTCCTTGTGTCATGCCATGTCCACCTACTCTTTCAACGCTTTAGCTCGCTGCATCCACACAAGCCTCTGAGTGAGAGCCACTGTCTGCGTAGTTCCTCTGATGATGTCATAATGTTCTTAGAGTTATCGCGCCTCTGTCTCTAAGCACTGGATGTTGGGGTCCTCCTACAGATTTGTGAGGACCTCAAATGATTCTTCCAACATGTTGGTGTAGTCTTGCACTGCACTACCAATTTCATCCAGTCCTGCTATGATAGCACTAGTGCGTTATTCTCTAACTTATGGAGGAGTAGATGGTTATGCCTTCAACCACAACTTAGCAATCTGAAGGTTCAGCTCCAATTTAACCTTTTTCATTTCCTCCCACACCTCACGCACCCCTGCTACTAACCTGTGGATGCGCGCCTCTACTGGTATGTCTGTTGGGATGGCCAGCTCTAAGACGCTTTGGAAAGCTTCATCTATAACTTGTACCAATTGTTGATTCTACGACACCACTTTGTCTCACTACATGTTCAATTGTTCTATATTGATATTCTGCTTGTTGAGGACTTGCAATGCACCATTCTCCCTAGAAGCAGCTCTGAAGTTATCCCGTACTACAAAACATATAAGGTGTCTTGCGAGAGTGTAGTGATGTTGATGTTGAGACCCTGCAATGCACTAATCATAGGCCTTTTGGCCTCATTTGTTGTCACTAGTGCCCCTTCCAAAAGCAATATGGTATTTTTCATCCGCGCATGCAACATCTATTCTACTAGCATTGTTCCGACTGCGAGGTTGGTCGAAAGGGTACTAACCTAAGGAGGGTGCACTTGTAATTCCTATGGCTGTGCTCTGAGGGCCCCCAACACAATCTAGTTCTCCTGCATGAAATTTTGGAGGGCCTTAGAGATGACATCATGCACTATCTTGCCGATGTCATGTAGATCACCCTCGGTTAGGGTGATTAGGTCAATAGACAACTTCGATGGCTTGACCTTCTTACATGACCCTGTCCGCTCAAATGGGTGCTGGAATTTCAACTATGTGGACATGGTTTCTGGGTCTGCGCCCCCCTCTTCTTCCTCTACTTCTTTCCCATGCGAATTCAATGTTTGGCCCTTGCTTGCCTTCACGGCTACCTCCTGTGTTGTTGTTGCTGCTACTGTGGCCTTTTCTTGCTCAATTTCCATCTGTGCAATGTCCTGCACTACCCGTACTTCTGCTGCCACTACTTCCTTTCTTCTCTTTTCTACCAACTGTGTGATGCGTAGCTTGGCCTCATCTTTCTTCCTTTGTTCGATTGACCTTTCTATCTCTGCGATGTCTAGAGTGCACCACTATGGTGGCCATGTCTCTAGCACGTTAAAGATGACATCATCTGTGGATACAAAGGGTAGCTTCCTCCATTGCTTGGTCGGATCTTTGCATGCTCTAATGTAAATTCTATGCATGTCCACTTTAAATTCTAAAAAACCCTGGAAGCTGTTGTAGACAGTGGGCGACAACTACAACTTACGGTTGATCCCCATTTCAAGGTTGATCTCCATGAACAACCAGAATATTTTGTTGTCGCAGATCCTCTTGGCATCCTTTATGGCTGAGAGCGAAGCATACTTCGCAGCCTCTGGTAGATATCTGTCAATCATGAGGAATTTCCTATCCCCCAGTAATTCCCCTGTCATGAGCACTATGGATAGCAGAAGCCATGCATAGTGGAACGTTATTCCCTGTTCCTGAGCTTCATGGCAATTCTCTAAAAACTCCTTGTAGAGGAACTCAGACCAGTTAAACTAGACCCCCTCCATGCACTGCTCAGCCAGTGCTACTATAAGCACGGGTAACTCATCTATGCAACACTTACGCATAACCTTACCTACTATTATTTGGGTTACCCCTTTCACTGCTTTGTCACTGATGCTAGATATGGTGTAGCCCCTTTTTTCCTTTGCATGGAACCTGGGAAATGCAGTGAATCAAGTGAGGATGGGCTCCTCCAGCCACAAACACCCATCATGCGCCAGGAAGAGGAGCTGCTTAATGACAAAAATGGTTATTGGGGTGTGCTAGAAATGTGGCACCTAGAGCAGGCTCAGTAGCCTAGCCTTTTCTACTCTGTGCAACCAATTTCGTGACTCTAATTCTATAACCCCCACTGCGGTGTTCTGATGGGCTTCATGAGGTGCGAGGTCCCAAGATGAGGGAACTTCTTGTGGTTAATGAGGTCCCAATCTTCAAATTTTAAGCTTGGTACCCATCTGAGGTGTGTGCCCTAAAAAATAATATTGTCTGGGAGGAGCAGGGTCTAGAGCAAACTCTTGGTCTCGTCAAGGTCCTTGGGTACTCTAGATTTTACTTTCCATGGGGGACATAGGTGGGCTACTTTGTCAGGGGGTGCGTAGGCTTAGTTTCCTCCTCCATGCCTTTGTCCTCATCTTCTATGATGACTAGATCCTTCAAGTCTTCCTCTTCTTCATCGATGTCTATGGTAACGACTTTCCCCTTCTCTGCCATTGACAACTTGGTGCACAATAGGTTCTGCAGGGACACACATATGATAACCATCTCTTGTTTGTCCTTCTTGGGTCTTGGCATGCACAGTGAATTCGGGATTTCTTCCTCAAACCCAACACCTTTTTGAGCATCCCCCATTGTCAGGGCCTATGTGGCCTCTTGGGCGGTTGATTTTGTTATCTCCATAATGTCCTCAGCTGATGCCATTGTATTCGTCCAAAAATCTAACACTCGCAAACTCAAGGGATCAATCAACGCTCGGTATAGAACAATCAGGGCTCTACTCAATAGCTCAATTTGAAAATGACCAAGTGTTGTTTGTTGGGTAGCCCTTTGTAATTTATAGAGCTTTTTGAATTTGAATTCAACCGTTCCCCCCAAATCTAGTTCATTAATGCTCCCTTGGTGGCATATTTTCCCAAATCTTGTCCATAATTCACGTCTTAAATGCCTGCTGCTTGCTCCATTTGGTCTCAAGTCGAGCATCCCATCATGAATAGTGACTTCAATGATCACTTTCTAGCCAACCCATGTGGTAGCATAGCTCTCTATGCGCAGCCACAGACCTTATGACTCTTTGCTACTGCACGCAGCTCCAACATCATGCAGCTCCCAGGAAAAATAGGTTATAGTCCCATGCTTCCTTTCAACTGCCTGGAGCGCTAAGATTGTACTTCCTTTAGCTAGTCAGGTGGTCACACCTCCCATGTAAAGCTTCATCTTGTCGTCTGGTGTGTTTTCTGGAAAATACCCTCCTTTTATTCCTACGGTTGGCATCACGCACCTTACCATCTACAACGCACTACCCTGGTTATGTTTAACAATGTGCGGTGGAAGCCAAGGCATCAAACTGATCAATTCACGGAAATAGGTGTTAAACCTTTCATCATGATTGTACACATCCTACCCTATCACCCTAGTCTTTTTGGCAAGAAACTCTTCCTTTATCTTGTCCTCTAGCTTCTTGACTTTCGCGTCCACCAGAGTGCTTTTCTTCCTTAATCATACCCTTTCTTCTTCAAGTTCTTGGAGTCTAAAATTTCCCTATTGGATTTATGCTTCCAAGGTTCTGTGAACCGTCATATCTACAAGTGCTATCATGCATGGCCAAAGCTCTCCAAGTACTATAGGTCTTATTGTGATTGCTTCATACTCTAGCCTTGGAAGTGCCTGCACAGTCAAGTTTTTGCATTCGGTCCTACAAGTCTAGAGAACTACTGGTATGTGCAAGACCTAATCAGTTTCCTTCACATTATGGACCTTGTTCAATGCTCCATGTACTTTGTTCAAAACTTCTGCATGGATATTCTTCTACGCACTTGGTCTTTCCATGCTTCGTGGTCCCAACCGGAGGGGTCATTCACACCATTTCCTTACCTGCACCTGCTTATTGATCGTGTCCCCATCACAAGAAAAGTGTGCATTCTTACAGGTTTCACACCATATGGCTATATCCACCTAGATAGGTAGCTGTGTGGGCCAGTTCATTCGATAATTTTGTCTGTTAATCGCATCAGAGGCTTTCGAAATCACATGTGCATCATCCTTCTACATTAGTGCCAGTCCTCAAAAGTTCTTTGGTGTGTACCCCACCATCTTGCAGGCGTAGCTCACAGTACC
Organism: Pinus taeda; assembly: GCA_000404065.3. NCBI lineage: Eukaryota > Viridiplantae > Streptophyta > Pinopsida > Pinales > Pinaceae > Pinus > Pinus taeda. The sequence goes on along the minus strand of APFE030977551.1, from coordinate 45,292 downwards.
CATTTTAGAGAGTTAAAATGTTGTTGTTCTAGCACTTCTCATTCAAATTTGTTCAGGAAGTCATCCACCTTGCTTAACACGTCATACGTAGGTAGATCTCTTACCTATATTGCTACACAGTGCATCAACCTTGTCATCATGTTATAGTTGAGCGTGGTTTCCTCGTGTAATAGGTTTTTCCATTGTTCTATCTCCTCTTGAGAAACTGATGTGCAGTAGCTTTCACGCTCCCAAGAGATTCGGCCATCTGTGGTTGGATTTACCGAATCTTGCTCCCGCATGGTTATTTTGTATATGCAGTCCAATTCATCCTTGCTATCGTAGTCGCACACCAGCTCTGTGTAGCGCGATCCTTCTACAGGGTCTAAAGGTACCACTACACACAATGACTTTTTCTCAAAGATCATCTTATGCTTCTCTAGATTTATCACTCCATTCATGTCAGTGGCCCAATCTATTCCCAAGACTGTGGGGTAGAGATTGTTTTCATCAACAATCTCTATCACTTCGAAATCTGCTAGCACACTTGCTCCTTCGATATCTACTGTGATTCCCTACAATCTCCCCATAGGTAGGATATTTTGTTGGTTCACCATCCACAGTTGGATAGGAGACCAATGCATCATAGGCATGCCCATGCACTCCCATGTCTACTTGGGCAGGACGTTCGCGTCCGACCCTAGATCCAGAATCAGTTGATCCATCTCATATTCCCCAATCTGGATGGTCAATCTCATCTCCCTTCCTGTTCAAGTCATGTGCTTCCTGAGCATTCGAACTATGCACGATTCTCTTGGCGTGGTCCCAGCACATCTAGTTATGAGTTCTTGCAGCCCTTTTACAGCCTTGTTGTCACGCAGTAGCTTCATGCATGTCTCCAAGAACATAGTGAGTATTGATGGGTCCATTTTTGGCTCCATTCTATCTTTACTTCCTGAAGTGGAGGCATCATTGAAGCTCCTCTTAGCTTCCATGAAGGTCTCGTTAGCGCACTCCAAATCAAATTTTGGTTCCTTTTTTGGAGCCTTGAGAACCCAAGTACTTTCTTCAGGTTGCTTGTCTTTGTCATCCCCTGTCATAATACCACTCTAGAGCATGATATTTACATTAGGGTTTTCCTCACACAGCTCAGACTTCATCATTTGCAGGTCCTGAGTTGAGGGAGGTTAGAGTGCTCCTTTATCATGCAACCTCGCTATCAGTGTGGGACAATCCTCCATCTCATGGTCAAACAATGTACAATACAAGCATGATGGCCACATTAGATTCATACAATCGTGGGCATAATGGCATGGCCCTTCGTAATTGTAACATATCAGTTATCTACGACCACCTTTTGGCCCCCCTCCTCCTTGGCCTCGTCTGCGCCCCTGAAATCCAATGCACGCCATTCCTATGTTTTGATCGAGGGGCTGTGTTTTTTCCTGAACTCTGTAGGTAGGAGTTCGATCCATCATCAGCTCATAACTTCTACAGGTGCACTCATCATGTCCTAATGACCTGCATAAATTACAGAACAACTACTGTGAACTGTGTGTATACTTATGTAATAGATGGTAGTTATCTGTAGCATTCTTTCCTCCTATCTCACAAATTGTGCACCATAGTGCAGGAGTCGCGCTTGGTCTTGATTGTGCCTCCGACCTTAGTGGCATTGGCCCTCCTTACACCGGGTAATGATCCTTGTCATGCCCTTAGCCCTTGAATTTTACGCACCATACCTCATCGCGCATCTTTGGGTGGGTTGTCCTGTCTTGTTTCAAACTCTACATTTCCAAGCACAAATTTTTGAACTACGTGTGAATCCACTGAACTCCCAAGTTAGGATCTTGTATTAGAGTCTTGAGCAATCTCATCGTGACCTCCAAAGCCTCAGCCTAAGTGGTTAGCCTTTGTTACGATAGCGCATTCCATATATGCAGTGTTAAAGATGATACAAACCATTCGCTGTCTTTCCCATCTATTAATGTCATGTTCGCTTTGGGAATTATGCACTTTAGTCTTTGATCCAACTCCCATGGGGTCTTTCCTGGTAGCATATTGATTTCCTTGAATCCAATGATCAACTGGACCTCAGACTTTGGCCTGCTAAATTCTTTTTTTAGCGTAGCTTGGATAATCATGATCTTACAGAGCGTTGACCAACTTTCCCTTCTTTATATTATCATCCATGGCATCCTATGCTTCCCATACAACTTTTCTTACAAACCAAAACTGGTCTAGATCTTCATTACCTACTCCCTTGAACACTAGTAGCTTTATCATGCTTGCCATACTGCTTCTTGGTGGTGGTGGAGGTGGTATGGGCAAAGACGGGGGTGAAGATGGTGAAACTAGTGGTCGTGTGGGTGGGGGTGGTCTGTGCAGAATTCTCTGCTTTATCAGATTTCTCACACTTCTTGGTGAGACCTTCATGAGCTCTTCTTCACCCCCTCGTAGGGGTGAAATCAAGGGGCTAGTCTCTACTTCTATGCTGCTGTTGTTTCTGTAGATTCTCCCACTCCGCATAGCCCCAAACATCAATTTCTTTGCATAACTCGCTTTTCACATAGTAGCATTTTAATCCAAGTGTTCAAAGATTTAATGTAGTTACCTCATGGTCCCTTGAGGAAGTGTCATTTTGCCTCACTATAGCTTACTAATGTATCTACCATGAACTCAGTGATGAATCATCCTATGTTTTGATCGAGCCAGTGATCGATAGTGCGCATGAACTTGTCTTCTGATGCTTCCCGTATACGCACCAATTCTGGAGTCCACACAATAATTTTGTCGAGTTTACACCTTCCTTAGCTATCTACTAGCTTTGCAATCCACTCGTACAACTCAGTGGGGAAGGATGCAAAGAAAATTTTTTGGACCTTTATATACAACTAGCAATATAACCACTCTTCCTTTGATAGTCACAGGTTCTTGTTTTCCTGCATCGCGAACTCGTGAATCTTTTTGTCCAACCAATCTTCAATTCCTTTCTTTGTTGGATTCTAGTGATATGACATGAGACATCTCTATACAGATCTTGGTCCCAATAATAGAACCATTTTTTGGCTTGTTGGGGCCTGACCCAGGATTGGAGTTAATTAGCCAAACAAATCTTGGTATTACTGGCATTTCCGGCAACAATTCGCAGAGCGTGGACTGAGGTATCACCTGAAGTAGTATGAGAGGGTGCTAGAACTAGGTTTCTGAACCCTTGATATGTCTGAGAGGTAAGACTGATCCTTTGTTTGTTCCTGTGCATAGGTCACTTCATACATTTCCCGTTCCTCACGGCCTGATATACTACCTTCACACAGCCCTAACTAGGGGTTGTACGCGCTTTGCACTAATACACAATATCTTACTTATCTTCTAATGTTAATTAATTACCTTCACCTACTCAAATGTCTTAGGTTATAATTAGCAATACAAAACATTCATACAAGTTCATGCAGTAAATAAACAGTATACTTGCAAATTATATCCAATCATGCATTAAACCAGGAAAATATACACAGAATTGTAGCATAATTTCTCTTTATTGATTCTCCTAATGGTTACAGACTTGATCTTCCTTGTGCACTCATCTGCAGGGGTCCACGCACTCAACTGTGGACTACTAGGCCTCTGCGCACTCAGCTGCAGAGCCTTCTCCTACTCTTTGACCCACAGACACACTTTATGCTTCGACTCATTCACTTAGGCTTCTCATGCTTTTCTTCCATTTGTTATTCATTCTTTTACACTTAGAGCCTTGCTCTATTTATACAATCCTGTGGTCCACGGATGATGGGTTGGTCTATCCAGCCAACATTACATTACAAAAACTAAGGTGGACAACCCTATGACTCTATTACACTTTCGCCCCCGGCGCCTACAATTCGCTGAGATTTTACAAAAAGATTCGATCAAAACATGGGCTTTGAGCCCCGAAACATGCCTTGGGATGATTCCATGCCCAACACATAAAGTGGACCATGCTACGACAAGGAAGGGACCAAAACATGTCAGAGTTTAGAAATATTTTTCATACCCTTCGTACAAAGTTGGGTATCAAGGATTTTGAACTGAATTTGGTACTCAAATACCGCGACTACCTACATAGGTACATCTAGGATAATATGGAATTTCTGAACATCTCCTTTATTGGCACGACGTACCGATACAACGTTAAGATCGAGTAGAAGTTTAAACAGAAGACTGAGAATCTAGATCTGCAAATCTGAAGCAAGGCAAAGGTGCCCCCAAACCGCTGAACAAAAGAATAAGCCAAGGCAGGGTGGCCCAGGACAACCCGCCAAAGCTGCATGCAAAGAAGGACATGAGAAAGTGGTGAGAGTTCCATAATAGTTCCACTCACAACATAAGTGAGTGTCGGGCCAAGTAGTCACTAGTGGCCGAGTTAAACTATTTGGAATCAGATGCATGTTTAGACTCTGAGTTAGAACCTGATAAGGGGAATGACAAAGGGAAGTAGATTATTGATGTAGAGCCCAATGCCACCTTTGCCACCATGAAGATCCAGAAGGAGGAACTTGAAGATCCAGAGGAGGAGGAGTGCCTCTTCCACTCCCAAATGTGGGTACAGGGTTCCCTGGTATAATTCATTGTCAACAATGAGAGCCAAAAGAACCTCATTTCAGTAGAGGTCATGAAGTAGCTGGGCTTACCGACCATAGCACATCCACAACTGTACACCATCAGGTGGCTTCACCAATGAAGGGATCTTCACATGAGCCAAAAGTGTTGCCTTCCACACAACATAAAGCCCTTCATGGATGAGGTATTGTTTGACGTTGCTCCCCTTATTGTTTTTGATGTATTATTAGGCCAACCATACTTGTGGAAATGCCATGCTATATATGAGTCAAGGCCTCATGTTGTTACTGTTACTTTGGGAAATAAGTTGTACAAGATACCGAAGGTAGCACCACCTATCACCATCTCTTTGGTTACTTCAAAATAATGCAGCAAGCTCATTTCCAAAACTAGGAAATTTGTTTTCCTCATGATATGCCCTCAAGGAAATAAGAAGACGATGGCCATGACCACCAACTAGGTCCCCTTTTCATGACAACTACATATGGACAAGGTCGTGGAGGAGTACGAGGACATATTCACCTCCCCTACAGGGGTTCCTCTGCACTATCAGGTCAAGCACTCCATTGATCTGACCCCATGTGCATTGCTGTCCAATGGACCAATCTATCAAAGCTCCATTCTGGAGAATGATGAAATCAAGAGGCAGATTCAGGAGCTGCTATAGAAAGGTCACATCTGAATGAGTTCATTACCCTGTGGGAGCCTGATCATGTTGGTACAGAAGAAGGATGGGACTTGGAGACTTTGTATTGACTATCAAGTGATGAACAAGATCACTTTCTAGAATAGGTACCTGATCCCATGGATTGATGACCTCTTGGACCAACTGAAAGAGGGAAAATATTTCAACAAGATCGATTTGAATCTATGATATCACCAGGTACTAATCAAACCCTCTAATGTGTGGAAGAATGCCTTCAAATCCAAGGAGGGCCTTTTGGAATGGTTGTCTATGCCTTTCGTGTTGACGAATTCTCCTGCAACCTTCATGAAGCTAATGGATGGCATCTTGTGGCCATTCACCAAATAATTTGTAGTGGTATACTTGGATGACATCCTGATCTTCAGCCAGACTTGGGAAGAACAACTCCACCACATCCGACAGGTTCTACAAATGTTGTGGCAACACAAGTTATGTGCTAATTTGGAGAGATTCACTTTGGCATGACCCAAGTTCAGTATCTAGGATACATTATTGATGAACATGGGGTGCATGTGGACTAGACAAGATCTAAGTCATTCGGGATTGGCCATCTCCAACCACTCTGACAGAGCTCTATAGCTTTCTGGGTCTTGCCAAATTCTATCGTAGGTTTGTGTTGGGATTTTCTCATATCACTTGGCCCTTGAGTCAAGCCACCAAGGGAGAAGCGAAAGAAAAATTCTTCTGGTCTGAATCTCAATAGAGGGCATTCATAGAGTTGAAACATCGCCTCTACTTGACACCATTTCTTGCATAACCATACTTATGACAACCATTTGAGATTGAGATAGATGCCTCTTACTATGCTATTGGGAAGATCCTTACTCAACATGGGCATCCAGTCGCATATCACAGTGAGATACTTTTAGACATAGTCCAGAAGTATCCCACTTATGATAAAGAGATGTATTCCATTCTGTAGGTCCTACTAACAATGGAATCATTACATTCTAGGGAAGGAAATTGTCATCCACACAGACCACCGACCCCTATAGTTCATACAGATGCAAGGGAAGGTGGAGAATGATCGCCATTAGAATTTTTCCACATACTTGCAATAGTTTCATTTTCATATCCAATATAAGAAGGGAAGCACCAATAATGTTGCAAATTTCTTCAGTCGATCATCGATCATGGCGTTAACCACCATGCTCAACTCTTGTGGGCATGAGACTTCTGATTGGCCACTTCTCTACAAAAGTGACCCGAAATTTGGCCACACTTACCAAACACTCTTGGAGGGTCAGTATGTTCCATATTTTCACCTTTAGGATGCCCTATTATGCCACCTAGGTCACCTTTGTGTTCCTTCAAGAGAGCATGCCAAGATGATTTGGGAAGCACACTATAGTCAAGTTGTTAGGCATTTTGGGGTAAAGAAAATGGTGGTAGTACTATAGAAGTATTTCTATTGGCTGAATCTTCAACAAGATGTCAAAAAGTACATCAGATCCTACACTGGCTATGCCATTGCAAAATCAACCATCAAGAAGAAAGGCATCCATACTCTTCTGCCTATCCCTAGTCGTCAGCTCCATGGATTAAATGTTAGGCCTTCCTTCTACTAAGCATATAAAATACGGTGCTTTTGTGGTTGTCGATAGGTTGTCAAAGATGGCCATTATGGCGGCCTGAAAGAAGAATACCATAGTAGAAGCCACTGCAAAACTCTTCTTTGAATGAGTGTGGGTAGACTTTGGGATCCCACAGTCTATCATCTTAGATCGGGACAATAGGTTCCTCAATAAAATTTTTTCCAGTCTCTTGTCGATGTTGGACTCCAAACTCACTAAGTCTACAACCTTCCATCCCCAAAATGATGGCCAAAGAGAGGTTGTCAATAGGATGATCATACCCATTCTACGCATGTACAAATCAAAGCATCCACACACATGGGATGAAAGCATCCCCTATGTTCAACATAGCTATAACCAGGCTCTCCATAGCTTGACTGGCCACAGTCCTTTTTAGATGGGCTTGGGATTCCAACCACTATGTCCCATTGATGTGGCCATGCCATTTGCAACTACTCAGGCCGATTCAGCTCATGTCCAGATCAAAACAGATAAGGAAAACAAATTCATCAAGAACATCTAACATATCCTCCAACACATCCATGACATTCTAGAGAAATCAAATGCCAAGTACAAGCAACGACATGATCAACATTAGGTGCTACACAAGTTTCAGGTGGGTGACAAAGTCTGGTTTCATTTGGAAAAGGAATGCCTTACTGTAGCCTATTGGAAAATCAAACCACTCTGATATGCTCCTTACACCATTACCAAGGTTGTGGGAGATAATGCGTTTGAGCTCAACATTCCCCCATTCCTTGGCCTTCAGCTAGTGTTCAATGTAGACCGACTTTGGTCATACTTTCCACCATTACTAGACACGTCCAACATTGTGGAACAACTCACAGCAACAATGTTAAATCCATATTGTATGGAAAAAGATACAACTGATTGGATCATGGACATGCAGATCTAGCACACTCACCAATAGAAGATCCAACTGTATCGAATTGTTAAAGTAGGCCAACTCCTTCACCAGGGCAAGTAGCTCACCAAGGACCAAGTTCAGTAGAAGTTTCCTCATCTCATGGAGGAACTCAACGTAATGGAGACCATTTCTTCCTAAGGGGGGAGGAATGATCTAGGTGGATATTGGTGGCCACACACCAATTCCACTTGGACACCCACCATTGTTCCTTTTAGTTTTTCAGTCTCCTTATTTGCAGCACAATTTACTATTTTTGGCAGTGTTTTAGGTCATGAACATCTGGAGCCGTTTTGAGGCCCTAAATGACATTTTTGGAAACACTTGGAGCAACACAATTCCATGGACCAATGTTCCTCTTCCCCAAAGTTGTAGTCCTCAGGTAGACCTTTCTAACGAGGTATTTTACGCGTCAAATGGACATTGTATCCCAAAGTTATGACCCCAGGAAGTCGATGTACCAATTTACCCAAAACAAGGCCCATATTTTGGTGCTTCATCTCCTAGGGTTAGGTTTTTGGATGTTTAGGGTTTTCCATTGTTTCTCAACAATAAATAGGCCTTCGAGCCTCATTTTACGACATTTTAGAGGCATGTAGCCACCACATCTCTCCTTAGAGATAAGCTACCATCACCCAAGCTAGTTTATTTCCATTTCTATTTCTAAGCATATTTCAATGTTTTACATTAATGAAATGAAGTATTTTTTTTGCTATATCTCTATATTTAATGTTATCTCTGTAATTTTTTGCGTTCTTGTTTAAATCTAGACCATGTGGACTATTCTAAATTTTATCTCGTGATGTCATTATGCTCATGTGTTTTTTTTTCAGGCTGCGTACTATTACAGGCTTCTAAGGGGCACATTTCCTTTTCCCCTCCATGTGTCAGAACCCCCATGCATCACACTTTACTCACTACACAGTCACACTCTTACTTCAGACCAAATGTATCTTACTTACCTCTGCACACTACCGCGGTCAAGGCATTACACTACCACCCATTGTTGGGACTCCTACTCCAAATGGTCTGAGGTCTAGTTGGGACTTCTTATGAGGGAGATCCCCTTGAACATTGTTAGGTCTAGCATTGTCATGAGGTCCACAAACATCATAATGGACTCAGTCAAATTTTCAATTGACTCTACTATCTCGGTCATGGAAAGCGTATTTGGCATATATCTGCAATGTGCAACCCTTGTAGACATCCTGATAGTCAAGGAAGCCTTTAGGGAGACTAGTGGTAATTTGTTGCATGATTTTTAAGGCACCAATGTGTAGCTTACCCAATCTCCTACTCCAAATTTCTCCAACATCTCGAATCTACACTTTTGCATCTTGACTACTCAATGTAGTGCAATCTCCCACCTAAAGTTTGTATAAGTTATTCACTTGAACCTTGATCTGCTTCACTTTCCCAGTAGCTATTTATCTGAGAAAGGATTTCCCTTTACTGAAAATAACATCATAGCCTATGTCCTCTAATATTTCTATAGAGATCAGGTTTTTCTTCAGCCCAGGTACAAACATAACATATTTGAGGCAAAGAGGAGAAAATTTCTCCCTCTCAGAGGTGACAATACCAATTCCTATAGCACTGTACCTCTTGTCATCCCCCATTTTGATAAGCACAAGGAAATCCTTCTCCTCGAAGATACTAAACTACTCCTTACACCTTGTCCTATTGAATGAGGCACCAGAGTCAAGGTACCACACTCTCCCCATAATAGTGTTGGCCATGCATGTTATTAGCTTTAAGTCTACTTATAATTTTGAAGGTAGTGTTTCACCTCCTACTCCTCCTGAAAGCTTCGTGTTATACTTCTTGTCCAGACATTTTGTTTGCATATTGCCCGCATTCATGCAAATGAACACATTTTATCTTGCTCAAGTCTTTCTTCTTACCATTATTTTGGATGGATTTAGGTCTTCTTTGGGTATTCTTCCCTTTTCCCTTCTTCCCTTTTCCAACCAATGAAAACTTTTCTTGATCTTCTCTAGATGACGTTCCATCTCTAGTATTTCTCTTGAACTCTTCTTGAACCAAATCAAACCACAACCATTCCTAATTTAGTAATTTTTCCCTTCCATTCATAGAGTCCTTGTAGCTATGATAGTATTTTGGAAGTCCTAGAGGAGTTAGGCTCACTAGGCCATCTTCTGCAACATTCATGCCAACCCCTCCAAGCTCATATCGAACATGTTAAACCTTGAGATATATCGTGGAATAATATCATTTTTATGCATCTTAATGTTTCAACCCTTTTCTTTTAGAGCCAATTTTATATTGTTCCTGTTATTTTCGAATATCTCAGTGAGTGTCCTCCAAATAGCAAATGGTGTCTCTTTTCCATGGATATTTGAGACCACATGGTCTCTCACACCTTCCAGAAGAATTCTCCTGGCCTTTGCAACATCCTTCTTCCATTAGGACAATTATTATGCATCATACTGCTTAGGTTTTGCAATGTTAGTTTTAACATATTCAAACACACCATTATCATCAAGCATTTCTTCCATTCGATCCTTCATGACTATGAAATTTGAGCTATGCTCCAGGGTATACTCCAATCTCAGTGTGTTGAAAGACATTCTCCCGATCCTAAAGGAAAATTGCCACACTGAAGTTGTAAATTTGAACTTCTTGAAAGACAAGTTAGAAATATTGGTTATAATGTGATTTCAAGGATCTAATACCATGTATAAATTTGATAGAAATTGAAACTCCTCAATATTTTCCATTAAAATACAAGAGACACAATTCTACTCTACTGATTTGCGAAATGGAAATCACAATTTACAACAACATGCATAGACATGAAAAAAGAAAAACTACAAGTACACAATGATTTCTAGGGGAAATCAACTAGGAGAAACCCCTCAAGCTTCTTTGTGTTAATCAGTTGAATAGAGAAACTATTACAATTTCTTTCTCCAGATTTGACCAAAACTTGCGAAAGAATAATTGCTCTCTCTACTAAATGAAAAACTCTGGCCAACACTTAACCAATTATTTTCACATCTAGGCTCCTTTTTCCCTACACAATTCCTAAGGAATTTATCTCTTAAAAGATATAAGTTTCCTCCTATTTTCTTGTGCAATTCCCAAGGATTGATATCCTAACTCCATACAATAACTGTACACTCAAACTAGTACATGATTCATGTTACACTGCCTTATTGTCGCCACTTTAGCTAAGGAATTTGAATTCCATGCATGCATTGGCTATTTTGGGTTGATTAATCATTTAACTGACATATCTATGAGTTAAACTATTGTCCCACTGCACAATTGACCTTCAAATAACTCTATCAATAGTTATAGGTTATTTAACTGAATAACACTAATAATAACTAAACTAGATTGCTAAAAATTAGCGATCACAAATTTATAACTAAACTCGAAGCCCCTACTCGAATTTAATGAGATAACTAGGTGACAAGAGCCATGCCACACTAGTTTGTTGCCTCCAAGTTTTCCTGATGATGTGGAAATTCTATTTGTTCAATTTGACTAAGGCTAAAGTCAAATTGAACCTTTATTGCTACATTTTTTAACACTTAATTATCTTCTCTATCTTATTTTCCATAAGACCTTAAACTCTTCAAACTTTCCAAAGAATTCAATATATCTCTTGAGGAAATAAATATTCTATTTAGGGAGAATTCGTCTATGAATGAGACATAGTACACATATTTACATAGTAATGAAACCAACATAGGTCCAAAAACATCATTACACACAAACTGTAAGTTCCTCTTTTCCCTTGTAGCACCAAAGGATAATACTATCCCATTCTTATTTTAATATATAAAAAAAAATAAAATAAAATAAAATAAAAATAAAAATAAAAATAAAAATAAAAATAAAAAATAAAAAAATATTATCAAAATCAAATATAGATAGAAATAGATATACATTATACCATGTAGTACTCAAAGGTCCTTCTCTCCCATATTTCCTAGTCTTTGATGCCTCAACATAGTCTTTTCTCTATAGATTGTAGAAGCTTTTCCTCATTTGGAACCACTCGCAAGAGAATAAAAACTATTGCACCAATCACTGATAATACTTCCAAACATCCTATATAGAGATCCAATCCAAATTCCCCTCAACAATACCATTTTTCCTTGAACCATCTTTCAAGTATCCTTTTCAATTTTTACACCTACATCACTCATCTTTCTTATAGAAATCAAATTTATGACCAATCCTATAATGTGCATAATACCAAGGAGTGTTTTAATTCCTCCACCCATGAGCTTCAACTTGGATTTTCCTCATCTTATGATTCTAGTTGTTGAGTCATCTACTAGGAAAAAATCAACACCATCATAACTTTCATACTAGCAAACCAATCCGTATCAAGAGTCATATGAAAGGATTCCCATGAGTTAACCAACCATGCCTCATGATCTACATATGTACTTGAAGAATTCAGGTACACATCCCCTCCTTCATTTGAGGAGTTTTTTTCTTCCATAGATCGATAATAATTGAATCCCTTCCCTTTCTTCGCAAATTTGGATCTACAACATTTTTTGTAATGCCCTACTTTTCCACATCTCCAACATACCTTTACAAATTTTCCTAGATATTTGGATATGCCTTTAGATTTATATCATTAAAGGAATTATTTTTATTTATGTTTTTTAATTTCCTTCTTATAGACAAGGAATTTGTATTTTGAATTTCCATGTTTTTTCTATCTCATCTCCTTCATTAACAAAAAAGAGACTATTTCATCGAAGCTTAAAACAATTTTCTTACTAACTACAGAAACAACTAGATTTCCACACAAGTCTAATAAAGAACACAAAAACCTAATAAATTACTTCATCTAAAATTTTAATAACAATAATAATAGCAAACTTACCATAGTATTGAAGGCATTAAGATGCTCTATTACCAAGTCTTCGTCCTTCATGCTTAGGTTATATATGTTTTTCCATAGGAACAATTTATTCACTAATGACTTAGATTGATACAAAATACCTAACTTGTTCCACAATGCCTTCACTGTATCTTTACCTAAAACATTTATTAATACTAAATCTAAGAGGCACAACCATTTTGTGTTATTTTCCTTTTGATCCAACTTAGTCTAGTCTTCTGTCAACGTCCCCATCAATGTAGAGAAAAAATGCACAATGCTCCACTCATATTTTTCCACCAATAGATCTTCCATTTTAAGCTTCCATAGGTCAAAAAATATATTTATCAAATTTATCAATATCTATCTTTGAACTGCTCACTACTCGCTTTCACCAAAAGAATTGATTCAATAAATCTCCCCTATAATAGGGTCTACCAAAGGCCCAGTCAAACTCTCTAGCCATAAGTGTCCTCTTCTAGCCAAAAGTTCTCTATTTCCATGTTAAAATTTACGAAGAGACAATAACAACAAATATATACAAATATTCACACATGATTTTCCCTAGAAAACCACGACTGGGAAAAGCCATCTAAAAATAGATATATTATTATCCTTGACTTAAACATAGTTAACTCGTCCAACACTATGACCCCAAAAAATTGGGCCTTCCACTGAAATTTGGCACATTATAATAGAGAATACACAATTCGTTTAAAGTTTTTAAATACATATAATACCATAGGCAACCAATACCAAGTGCCTAAAACCACCATTGTTGAACTAACAACCTTCACTCTTTCATGGGGTCAAATTTACCTAACAATACATTCTTTAAAATTGAATAGGAAAATTATTTAGAGCCAATATGGAAAACTTGAATTGTCCTCTACCCTATCACCCATATCTACATCTAGAATTTAGCAAGAGGGGTATGCATGCCTAACCAAGTATTACACTATGTCTATAGTTTATCAATAATATAATAGGGGTGTACATGTTGGATCCTAAGATACCTTGCATATAAACATTGAGGGGCAGTAGGACTTGGATGTTTGTGTTGTTGTCTCATTTTGCTACTTTGGATATCTTTCGTTAAGTATACCCCATGTCAATTTGAAAGGGGGGAATGTTAGGTTGAAATGTACTTCATGAAAGAGTTAAAGTTGTTAGGTCAATCATGGAGATTCTAGAGACATGATATGGTATCCTGTGATTTACATTTGATGTTTCATTTAAACGGATTCAAGATACTCCATAATAATGGGCTATAGTTGAGTCAAAGGTTCACTTGGCCATCATGGCTAAGTTTGGACAAGGACATTAATATATCTATTGATGTTGGTTTTTCTTGGTTTGGGTTTTCCAGGACAAATTGTATGTATTATTTATGTATTTGTTATTATTTCTCTATATACTTTTACACTAGTCTGTAGCCAATTATAATCAAGTTATCTAAAATTTGTATAATTTCTTTCCCCACAAGTCTCATCAGTCTACCATGTAATCATCTCATGTTTCCATGATATCCGAAACCATGCCATCTAAGACTCTTGGTGCATTGTTATTTCTATTTGATCCAAGTTCCATTAATTCCTCAATTGAATCTTCTTCACTAATAATCTTCCCACTCAGATGAAGAACATATTACTCATCTCACACATCTAAAATGTTCATGTAACTCTATAATTATGGAAAGCTCCAACTCACCCCATCATCCCCTTAATTTCCTTACCTAATTTTTCCAATAAAAGCAAGCAACTAGGATCCTCATGTCCTCCTCCTGAAGAAGAAATCTCCATGGCAAGGTCTGTATTACTTCAAACCATGGTATCCACAAACAATAAATCATTTAACACTCACAAAATGCATGAAGAACACCCCACCCCATCCAATGTCTCACACCAAAGCTAGGTGGACATCTCAAGTCATCCAAATTGAGACCTACCCTATCTTAGTCATTAATCAACATGTCTCCTAACTAGATTTCTAATATCTATATATGTATACTAAAATAAAATGATTGACCTCCTTAACCACTCCACTCATCAATCCTCTACTATGATGGTTAAGCCTATGTGACCCAACCATCCTAATATTAAGTGTCTCCATACTAAGGCCTCATCATAGTTCCAATCAAGTGTGCCAACACTCCCATCAAATTTATGCAAATGTCCCATCTAAAGCTCCATCTCCAATTTTCAAGCCTACTCCAAAGAAGGATGGATTGGCTATTTGAGTATGCTTGAATAAAGTTTCACTTGGTCTCCCCAAGCCACCCATTTATTTATCGAAAGCTTGTCCAATACAACATGCCTTTGCATGAAGGCTTCTTTTCACATCCATGACTCACTCAACTATTTTTTTATCCTATCATTGCCAAGCCCATGATCATTTTAATCACAATATCACCGTGCTCCCTCCCTAGATTTTGCCTTGAACAATGTCTCCACCCGCTTTAGCTTCCTCAATCATCCTGTCACCAAGCCCTCATGTCCACCTTTTCTCCAGCTTGAGCCAATCATTCCACCCTTATGTGATCAACCAAATCCCTCTATAAATTTCCTTTGATAAATATTGGATGATGATGATGTCCTAATAATGTGGGTCAAGCCATCCCTCATGACAATCTATAATCCAAATTATTGTGCCCTTTCGTTTCATGTATTGCTCCACCTAGACAATATCAATCCTCAACTTATGAAAGAAACTTTCCCAAACTATTGTCTGACCAATACTAACTTACCTTTTGCAATTAAGCCTCATCCACCATCCTTTTCCAGGGCATTGACACCCTCCAATCTTGGTTTGAATACTACTGGAAAAATCTTTGCATCACACCACATTGACATTTTTATGGGTGAATGGGTGAGAACTCAATCTGCAATGTGCAACAACTCATACAACCATAAACTTGGCTATATTCTATGTCCAAATATTAGTGTTACACTTGCTTTGGTTTATTCCCATAAATTTGAGGTTATTCGACCCTTGCATTTGTAACATTTCACACAACAAGCTACTACACAACCAACACCATATATATGAACACCAAAAAATGGAGGAGTAGCCCAACTTGACCTAACCCTCGAAGTATAAATACCATATAGAAATGTCACATACATATAGCTTAACCAATCATTACAACAATGAAGGTGCAAAAACTATTACAAAGTATTGCATAAAACCCAACCCTGTTACAACATAAATGTGCCCAAATTATCCAACACATCACCTACCCAATTCCCCAACTTGAGTAGAGCACATAACCAAACCATCATACAATACTTATATTTCCACTAGCCCATGAAACTCCATTAACATGACCCACTACCTTTTGTATTAGCCTACGATGCATGTGCCATAACTTAGATGTCTCCCCATGCCAAGCTCGATCTAGACTTGAATCCCTTTTGTGCTCACATTGTCTTGTGACCCATGGTCCAATTGTGTGTCGTATGTGTTTTACAACTTGTTTTGTGTGGTTATGCTCCCTCCCCCTAACACACATACATGCAAACATATATTGGAACTCTCTCATAACAATGAAGTTTTTAACCCCTTCACTTATCCTCAACATGACCTTTCACATGCGGCATGTGAAACTTTTTTTGTGTGGTTATTCTCCCCCTCATCAGACACACACACATATATAGGAACTCTCTCATATCGATGAAGTATTGCACCCCTTCACTTGTCCTCAACATGACCTTTCACATTCTGTATGTGCACAATGGAAACCCCAAATTTGATGTGGGGTGCCCAAATGACACGCCTTCACCTAATCACATGTATCTGATTGACTCATCATGTGCTTAGTTCACCCATCAACCAACTGAACTAACCCTTTGTGTTGGCACTTCACAATTCACTCTTGCCCATCAAGTTGACCATTGACCTATACACATTCCTTGACTTATATGCAATGTCACCCATTTGACATGTGTGCGCACATATGGCACATCCCGTGGTATACAACCATGCCCAAGGTGATCATTATGCCCATACATGTACGCTCATATTTGGGTCGATATCGAGTCAACACCCTTGTTTCATCCTATTTTGTGCTCAAGTAAACCCCTTGGCAGGTTTACATGCCCAAAGCAGCCTACTTTCCTAATTATAAATCTATATTTTATGATAGTGTGATGGAGTTGTCACTCTAATATTATTATTATTATTATCCAATTTTAAGGTCAGTGCCAAGCTAGACACCAAATTGGTGTATGAGACCCCCTTATTTGTGGGACAAGGGACCCACCTCCACGCAGTGATTTTGACTACTAAGTCTATGAAGGCATACATACTCTACCCCCCTCTGATTTTGAAATTATGTCCTCTTAGGAGGAAACACATGCCTTTAACCATTAGGCCCATTACATGAACGTGCCACAATTCTAAGAGAGTTATCCTTCCAAGGTCGAATTTCAATAAAAATTGTTTACATAACTTTATTAATTTTGTCGAGAGGCACTCTATAACCTAGTATATAGTATATGTGTAGGTGTAATGTAAGTATGTAAACAATTTTAAATGTCGGCTTAATTAAAAAATAGAAAAAAATAAAAGTGATATCGGGATGAGTAAAAACATTCAAATGTTCACTCACCATGGCCCAATACCATGGCTTATCAATACCAAAATATTTTATTGAGCCTAGAGACTTATTCTACAGCCCAGTATGACATGTAATGTTGTCCATCATCAAAGTTAAATTTTGCTCACCTCCATCAAAATAAAAAAAGTTAAAAATAGAAAAAAAAATTAACTATACAAAATGTTTAAATAATGTTCACGCATAAAAAAAAATTGCACGTGAAGAAATTGGATCCCTCTCGGCTCATGTTAGATATTGGATCCCTCTCAGCTTATGTTAGATCCGTATTTAAGATGGATCTATGCTGGTAATAATATCACATGATTCTTAACCATGAATATTCACCCCCATTTTACCGTGTATATCATTAACTTGTAAAAGCTAGGCTTTGTTTCAATACCATGGGCTAATACGATGACTTATCAATGCCACGTACCCAAAAACATAACTTATTTCACAATCAAAATATTTTAAAACAATATGAAATATTATTAGCCATGGATATTATTAACTTGTAAATAGGTTTTTCTACAATGGCATGGGCCAATAGCATGGCTTATCAATAACACATGCCAAAAAATCATAACTTATTTCACAATCAAAATAATTTTTTAACAATATCACAAGATTCTTAACCATGAATATTCAACCCCCACTTTACCATGCATATTATTAACTTGTAAATAGGATTTGTTACAATATCATGTGCCAATAACATAGGCCAATACGATGGCTTATCAATAGCACATGCCCAAAAACGATAAATTATTTCACAATAAAAAGAATTTATTTTAATTTAATTTTATAACACTTTTTAATTGAAGCTAAAAGGAAAAAGGTTATAATCACTTTTGAGACATATATAAACTCTTTGTCCCCGTGACTACTAAAAATATTCACATAGAAATTAAATTAAGGTTTTAATAAAGCAAAAAAAGAGAACACTTTTATATTTAAAAATGTGAAATTTATATAATATAAATAGTATTAGCAAGAACCAACATAGATTCATCTTAACTAAGGATCCAAAAGATGACATCAAGAAAAGTGAAGGGGAGAGAGGGGGGATATAGGTAGGGATATAGTGACAAAGCTAGAGGGAAGAACGAGAAACAGAGAGAGGAGACAAGGTAAGAGAGAGATCTAGAGAGAAGGGGAAGAGAGAGAGGGAGACACAAAGATGGAGGGGAGAGAGAGAAGGGAAAAGAAAGGGAGATAGTGATAGAGTTGGAGGGAAGAGAGAGAGATGGGGGGAGAGATAGAGGGAGGTGGGAGAGAAATGGAGAGAGAGGACTCGAGAGAGAATGCCAAAGATATGGAGTTGGATGGGGGGAGAGAGGGGGAGTGACAAAGGAGCAATGGAGAGAGAGCGGGAGATGAGAGTGGGAGGGAATAGGGAGAAGAGTGAAGGGGAAGAGAAGAGGAAGAGAGAGGGGTAGAAGGGGAAGAGGGAGTGGGGGAGAGAGAGATATGGAAAGTGTGTGTGTGCTTGGGGGCGAGATAGAGAGAACGAATAAGAAAGAGACACATAGGTACAAATAGAGATACTATATCGTATTATATAACTAACGTATCTAACGTATCTTAACCGTGGATGCAGAGAGGGATCAATGTCTGCAAACTTTTTCTCAAGTTTTACACTTAAAAAATAAGTTTGTGCATCAAGAAATTGGATTTCTCGAGACTTAATAGATCCGGAGTTCAAATGAATCTAGACTCGTAATATATTTAATCACACTATAAATTCATAATTTTTTTATTATTTTATTTTAAAAAAAAAATAATGTAAATAACTACGCTTCATATATTATATTAATACAATAATTCATAAATCATTTTCAAAAGATTTTGTAGAAATTATAATAGAAATGGAAAATATTAACATCTCTGGCCCACCACACAATTGTTATTTAGATTTTTACCACACAATTGTTATTTAGATTTTTAAAATACCGATCGATAGACTCTTATGTTGACTATTATATTATAATGTAGGGTGATATTATATTATATTATATTTTTATTTGTATGGTGACTATCCGTTGACAGCTGTTACAGCCACGGCTCATGTGACGTAGGGTGGGTTTCGCGTGTAATTCTACGTGATTGCTGTCACCAGAGATCCCGACAACGCAGTTTGAATTTTTTGATTGGACTCCATTACCAAATAACTCCAATCTGGCTAGTCACTGTGATGTTTATAATTATTTTATTTTATTTTATTTTTGTTTATTGTTGGATATTTTTGTTATTTTTATTAGATTTTTTGAAAATATTTATGGTTTAATTTTTCTAAAATTTGGTAGGAATTTATTTGAAATCTCAAATTTGATAGATAACTCTGCATAATTTAAGTGCCTTCGAAAATTTTAAAAGTGTTGAATCTATATACAATCAAAAAACCAATTTAAATAACACTAAGATCAAAATTTTATCAAAATTTTATCTAAAATTTTCCAAATTCCAACACTAAAAATAAAAAATATCACATTAAAAACAACCAGGATACTTTTCCTAGATCAAGTTTTGTGTGAATTTTCGGTCAATGATTTATTTCTTCAACAGAGATTTTCAATTATTTTAAATGGTCAAAGGTTTTTTTTATACGTTTCGTTCGTCTCAAGTTTCGTTTGAATACGCAGTCAATTTTGTATTTGTTCAACAGAGTTTTTGAATTTTAAATGGTCAATGTCTTTTGTGATACTTTGCTTGATAGTCGTGTTTTCATGGAATTTGCGGTGAATGATTTGTTCCTAGAACCTACTTTTTAGATCAATTTGTGAAAGGCTTTTGATTTTAAAATTCGAACTTACTTTTTAGATCAATTTTTGAAAAACTTATGATTTTAAAATTCAAAAGACTTTTGACTATTTTAATGTGTTTTTTAGATGAAAAAAAGTTGTATATATTATGTATAAAATCATGTACAATATAGTTTGAAGAGGGAAAATATTTTCAATGCTTTTTGCCAATATTGTCAATATTCTTTGTCATATAATAAAAAGAAACTTGAGTGCATATACAGAAAATAGATAGTCTGGTAACATGACTTCATACCCCAGACAAAACTTATAACTTTGACAAATAGAGTGATAAACCCTTATATAGAGAAACAGAAACAAAACAGTGATGCCTGATCGTGTAACCAATGATAATAAGACGGGATCATGATACATACCAGGACTGCTTTGCTATTCCTATATACCTTTCATAGGGAAGTGTTGAATTTGGTGCGTGATAGACCCCACTGTCATGCTCAGGTACCATTTTCGGCACTGTGACTACAAGCCCTTCTTAGATAGTACCTCAGCAATCATATTCTGCGAGCGTTTTACATGTGCATTGGAGCAGTATCAAGTCTTCCAGATTGATGAGATCATATGCATCCATCCAAGTAGATTAGCATTATTTATTGAGTATTTGTTGGTCACATGGTCGATAATGACTTTAGAGTCGCCATATATTCGAAGGGGACTAGTATTCAGGAAAGAGCAAAATATAAGGAGACCATATAATGCTATCACCTCAGCTTTGTTAGTTGTCCCTGTGCCTCCATTCCAATATATTGAAAACGCTAGTCTTCCAGGATGTTGATGTATACACTGCATGCACATATACCATCTTTTGCTACACCATCGAAATGATCCCTCAGATATATCAACTGAGAAGGGGCAAATTCATTTGACTTTTGTTTCACTTGCTAGGGAATAAAAGGGAGGATAGAGAGATAATAGGGGATGATTTGATCATATATCTGCTTGAAATCCACCTTACAATTTTGAAAAATGATCATGTTCTGCCATTTCCAAATGAACTAGAACACAATAACGGGAATATGTCTCCATATTATTTTCTGGGAACTCCACCATTCAAATGCATCTATAATAGATGAATGAGAAATGTAATTGAAACCGACATGTGAGGCTAGTTTCTTCCAAAGAGTCTATGTGTGGATGAAATTTAGAAGTAAGTGCATATTATCCTCCATCTCAGATAGACAAATAGAGCGAATAGCTGGGTCGTGTCAATTCCTTTTTTGAAAGTTAGTCCAAGTGAGGTTTTTGTTGTGGTATACTAGCCATGAAAATAATATAATTTTGTATGGGCATCCAGATTTCCAGAAAGTATATAGAAATATTTTTTCGGCATAATCATAATGTTCTTCTATTAAGGAGATATATATATCTTTAACAAAAATGTTTATCCTACCACCCTTACCCTGCCAGACAATGTTGTCCTCATCCTTGGCCCTGTAGATCCCGCTGCAATTCATTTTCCAGATAAACTTATCCCATTGGGTTGCCATTGGACCATGAAGGCCCAAATCTATAGCAGATTTCCATCTTGGAATAGCACCCTGCCATTCCTGTATAACCTGTACCCAGTAAAATATACCCTTTTGATGTAGAAAAAGTATAAATTGTTGAGGGATAGGCCAAACTTCCTCTACACCCATGATAGAATCAAATATGATGAGAATGTTGTTCCCCATCTGAAATTTCAAGCTAGATTTTTGAAAAATAAGTGTTGGATATTTAGAAAAATCCTCCATATAGCCAAACCATGAGCAAGCCCTAAAGATCTGTACCTGAACTAATGAGAGAAATCTCTGTTCCCCAAATATTTTATTCTGATTACATTGCTCCATAGACTATCACCTAATACAACTTTCCATAGTGATTTACATAACATTGCCAAGCCAAATTTTCGAAGGTTCATAATGCCCCAACCTCCCATCTTTTTTGGCAGGGTAAGATTTGACAAACAGGCAAGGTGGAATTTTCTTCTTTTCTTACAGCCCCCCCATATGAAGGTTGTTTTTAAACTATTTAGTTTTATAATGATGTTGGACGGAATGAAAAATAAGTGAGCCCAATAAACTATGAGTTGGTCGAGAACAGTTTGAGTGAGAATCATCCTACCAGCCGAAGATAGGTATTTATACTCCCAACCAGCAATCCTTTTGTAATATCTGTTGAGAATCCAAAACCAATATGACGTGGAATAGCCAGATGGCTTCAAATGATATCCCAAATATTTCATTCTCTCTTTGATTGATTTAGCTTGAATATTGAAGAGTTGTATGAGATATTCCATGTCTTCCAAATTGACGTCCCCATAGTGGAAAGAAGATATACCTTCATTTATACACAGACCTATGGCCCTTTGAAAAGAAAGTAAGATCTCATGCAAATAATACTAAGTCTGTCTATAAAGCATAGCAAATAATAATATGTCATCCACAAAAATATTATGTGAGAAATTGTTACCCCTGTTTATAGAAAGAGGCTGGAAATTCCCCGTACTTACAGCCCTATTTTTATGAAGGCTGAGGGTGTTTATGACGAGGATAAAAAGTAGAGGAGAGAGCGAGCAGCCCTGACGGAGACCCCTGGCAGCAGTGAAAAAAGGAGTAAGAATACCATTAATGAGAATGGCATAATTGACATTCTCCACACATGCCATAATCTAGTTTTTGCATTGACTGTTGAGCCCAATTTTAATGAGGAGACACCGCAGAAATCCCCAGTCAAGACAGTCGTAGGCTTTTTTGAGGTCAATTTTTAGAATGACTTCCTCATTTTTTTTTGTATGCATAGAATGGAGACATTCTTGTGTAATGGCCACAGCTTTCAAGATATTTCTGCCATCTAAGAAACCATGTTGTTCTCTGGAAATAAAATTAGAGAGAGTACCCCGAATCCTTTCTGCAATAATTTTCTAAATGATTTTATATATGGTGTTACATAGAGATATAGGTCTGAAATCTTGAAAGGTAACGGTATCCTTTTTCTTTGGAATCAAGGCTATATAAGTAGATGTTATGATATGATTTATGTTGCCCCCCTTTCTAGACTCTTCAACCATCCCCAAAATTTCTTTTTTTTTATCAGCTCAAAAAAGTGAATGAATATGTCAATGGTCCATCCATCTGAGCCCGGGAATTTGTCTTTTTTGAAGGATTTCATCACTATCAATAATTCTTCCTCTGTGACAGTAGCAAATAATGATCATTTTGTTCAGAATCAAACATGTTAGGGTAAGGCTCTATACCCCACATAATATCATTCATCCCAATGTGCCTATCTCGTCTGTATGCTTTCTGAAAGAAGTTAATAGCTTCCTCGGAAATTTCAGCTTGTGTGTGTAGCAGCTAGCCTTCTTCATTCCTGATTTCCCATATCGAATTTGTTTCCGACCTTTTATTAGTAAAGCGGTGGAAGAATTTCGTATTCTTATCGCCCTCCTTTAGCAAAATGGCCTGGCTTTTTAGCCTCCATGACACCTCATCAATGGACAAAAGATTATGTTTCTTTTTTTCCATCTCCCATATCCAAGAACGAATATCCCATGATACAGTGTGGTCAAACATGCTACTGGCAATGCATTCAAGTTCATTATTTATCTCTTGAAGTTCTATTCTGTTAGAATGTTCTTATGGACTTGCCACTCTTTTCCCTTTTTCTAAAGCTGAGTCAATCGGCTAATCAATGATTCCGTCTAAGAAGACAAAAGTTGTGGATCATACGATAGCCAAGTATCCTAAACAATTTTGTTGAAGCTCTCATCCTCTAGCCATATCCTATTAAACTTGAAAGGATAATTCTTTCTGTGGTTTTGATTCAACCATTGTAAGGAGATCAGTCTATGGTCAGAAATGAAAACAGGAAGAATACTGAAAGTGGGTAGACCAAGGCTCTCCATCAGCTTTTCATGTATAATGAATTGGCCTAATATTTTAGCAATGTATGCAACCCCTGATCTTCCATTGTCCCATGTGGGAACTAGATTATTCGGGCAGATATCAAAAAATTTTTATTCTAGGAGTGCCTCCCTGATGGACCCACCAACAGGGTATAGTTTCCTGCCTTTTCCCCACAGTTCGTCAGGGCTTAACGTGAATTTTAGATCTCCAGCAATAACGAGGGAATCTTTCTCCATTATCCAAAGGCAATGAACCGATTCCAATAAACGGTCCTTATAGGGGGCATAAACATTCAGAATATGTACTGGTGTAGCCATACCGTGAAATTCAGCAAGTATCAGGATACCATCTAGACATCGGAAGGTTCTTGCCGAAATCTGTCCTGCATCCCATAGAACAGCCAGGCTCCCAAATAGATCGGATGCCTCCATCACCGAAATGTACCAAGATGGGAGCATGCGTTTGAAATAAGAAATAGTATTCAGACGATCGTGCATGGTTTCTTGAATCAAGATGATTTTTGAGAAGGAAGAATGACAAAAATCTTTAAATGCTAAAAACTTTAGGTCCGCACCAAGGCCCCTTAAGTTGATAGATAGAATTTTCATCATTTGGCATCCTCCCAGAGCATACTTTCTCTAAGAGGCCCACATTCTGCCAAACTAGAAATTGGGATGTCAACAAGAGAAGATTCCTAAAAGTCAATATTAGATATGCCCCTCCTACTTTTGAAATGCCTACTACCCCTATTTTGTTTTCGCCTAACCATTATATTCTTCATTGAAGTGGGACTAATGATAGGAGAGATAGACTTTCTAGGATTATGAATGGTCAGAGGTTGGAGGTGAAGAGATTCTCTCTGTAAGAGCATGTCAAGATCTCTGCTAATAGAATTATGAGGGGATGTAATGGGCAAGTTAGGGGGAGTAACTGAGATCATAGGAGATTTTCCTTTAGAGGTAGAGATGTTTTGCTCAGTTGTCAAACGTTTAGTCGAGGAGGGGGGTTTATCCCTTGAAACAGGGCCATTATGGACAGGAGATGAAGAAGAATATGGAATGATTGTAATGTGTGCGTTCTGATAGGGGATTGAAAACAGTTGTGGAACAGGCTAGGGAGATGTGATGGGCATCCCAGGGATGGTTCGGGAGGGGGAGGATGAGAGAGGAGATCCTGAGCACCCACAAGGGTTAAGTTATCCATCGAAAAAGATCTCCAAAATGAAATGGAGGAAGCCTTGGGGTGTTTGGTGGTAAAGTAGAGTCATTGGAAGGCACCGCCAGATGGATCATGTGATATAGAAAAGCTATTTGACATAACCAGTGATAGAATATCAGTATTTGAATATGATCCCTTAAAATAATTTATTTCCCCCTCCCCATTACAGAAAGACTCATACATGCCGCATGAGAGATGTTTGGCCTGATATTTTTTTTATATAACTTTCTGGGCAGATGATGGGGACATCAGTCTTTAAAATGACCATTTTTGTGACAGAGGGAGAAACTGAAAGGGACACCCCAATAATCAAGTCTTTGTTGAGTAGATAATTCACCCCACACGAGATCAATGTGGTTGGGAAAACCTCCTTTGTACTCTTTTTCAATCAGTATCCAAGCCACCCGCTTGTACTTAGCACCTAAGCACTTAAGATCAACATACACAAATTTTCCAATGGCGTTTCCAATTAGAGAAAGTGAGTCCTTTGTCCATAGTTCAATAGGGAGGGTAGGCAGTTTCACCCATATCAAATTATTTTATGGAGTATTTCGTAATGGGTTGAATCCAATATACCATATGTGGAGGGCAAGAAAACTTCTCCCGTGAACCCAGGGGAGTGCCCAAATGGTGTTCAGATCCTTCACTTTCAAGAAGTAAAAATTGTACCAGCCTTTCATCAAATGAACAATAGTAGGGATGTAACCAATTAAGGGCTGCCATTTGGATCCAAGCCATAGTTGCATCTGGTCGTCTTCCATATTATGGAAGTGCCACTTTCCTATCGGGGCCCGAGATTGTAAGATAGCAATACAGTCAACCAGCATTGCATTGTCCAGGCAAATAGTAGATGGAGGAGGAATAATCTTGGTCGGGCGTTGATTGTGTTTGTGCCAAGGATGAGCATGTTCGTTAGCCCCAAGGTTTTTCCCATTGGGCATAGGAATCAGATGATCCTGCAAAGTGGATTGCCAACATGATGATTTGATAATGCCATAGTGGAGAGCTTCCACCTCCATGGCAGATCTCACCAATTCTGACGTTTCAGAATCGACAGGGAGGATTTCCATATCAACCGAATGAATGGAGATGATACCACATTAAAGGGCAACAAGATAGAAGGTAGGGAAGACAGAAGACAGATAAGACAAATATCTTCAAGCGTCAGACTAAAAGGCCACCTCGTGATTTCAGCTCTTGGCGCTATATATGGAAAATCTTACCAAGTAGTCGACATCTAATAAAAGAACGTACTGAACTAATTAAAACATATCAAAGACCCATAGGATGAAGATCCGATAAAGTCCTTGGGATTAGCTAGGCATTGAAAAGTAAGTGATTGTCTGACAAAATTCAAATTCCATAAATAGATGCATTGTCCAGAGGTAGGGAAGGATTATCCTACCTCCATCCGCATGAGTGAGAAACTCTCGGAAAGATCGAGGATAGATCATAAAATAAAGGCTGAAAAGAAGATGGTTTGGAAGAAATACAGTGACAACGAGAGGTAGGTGAGAACAGTAATTCGCAAGAATTCCTCAGGACCACCAACCCCCCAGAATCCAAGAGATCGAAAAGTCTGATTGAGACAGTGCGGTCAAATTCTAGAAAAAAACAAAGGATTCAACCCTCACTAATCAAGGCTCCAAATAGAGAAATTGATAACAATGAGTAGACCATGGAATCCATACGCCCGATAAGTGGAATGAGGCAAGACTTAAGAGAAATAGGGTAAAATGATGCAGTAACAGAAACAATAACTACATTTGCACCACTAGTGGTTAATCTTAAAGCTAATGTCTACACATGGCTTACTGAGTACACAAAAATTTAGATACCATGAAATATTTTGGCAGAGGCTCCACAAACTATTTAAAATTTCCTTGAATAGTGAGGCGAACATAGATAATCCAAGGAAACTAGAGAGGAGAAATGACAATGATAGGAAATTAAATTGTTTACATAAGATCCTCACAATCCACCTATGCATAAAAAGGAAAACATAAAATTGTTAAAACTAACTTGGAAAATAGATGTTCCTTTCGTGAACCAGAAAGTCGCTGAGAAGTAATGCCAAACTAATCAAGAATGCTTTGATCCCAAACAACCCCAAGGGCCCAAAAAATCCAGGAACTATGCGAAACAGGAGAGTAATCTGACAAAAACAAAACTAACAAAATGTACCGAACCCTGCACAGGAGTGCGCAGGGCTAAAAGGAAGAAAAAAACTGATAAACAATAAGCTTATCCTTCTTATAGAGAAAGGTGGTAAGAGAAGGCAGAACAAAATTCCAGCACGTAGACTACAAGGTGTCGACCGAAGGTTGCAAATGGTTGGAGAAGTTAAAAGTGGCAAGATAGTGAAATGTGTCTAGCAAGCATACACCCCCCCATGAAAATTATTAGCCTACGCAGTGGCCCTATTAGGGCATAGGAGGGATGAATAGTATTGGTGGCTACAGGAGGTGGTGGGAAGACAACTGCATAAGATAAAAGTATGAGACAAAAACTATAGGAGGGTAGATAGTGCAGAACATGTCTAGCATGTAGACCAGCACTGATTCAGATGAGACTGTGGAGAGCATAGATTGGATGCACAGGCTTTCGAGGCACCAGATTGGAGTATACAGGATCTCAGCTTCCTGGTTGTTCAGCTTCCTAGGAGCCCATGGAATTACTCATATTTTACCACATTCGATTGAAAAGAGATTTGATGTGTTTTTTTTCATGGTTTCATATAAATTTGGAAGGATTATAATTTTTGAATTATGTTTGAAAAATCATCAAGCACGTGAAACAAACCAAAATTAAAATTATTATATATATATATATATTATTTATATTATATATATATATATATATATAATATATAACTACAGTGGAGGGGATCAAAAAAAATTTCTTAAAAAAAAGATTTGCACCTCAAGATATTTAAGTCTTCTCAGAATTAAGATGATCTAAGCTACTTTATTTTTAAATGAACATGGTTTTTCAATTAATTTATTTACTATTTTATTAATTTTAATCAAAATTTTAATTAAGATAATTTATAAATTTTAATAAAAGTTAATTTAAAGTAAAAAATTAATTTAACTCTCTTATTGCCATTTTAATTTTTTAAAATTTAAATTTTCAAAATTTTATAAAATAAAATTTAAGTCAAAATAAATCCCATATCACAAATAAATTTTAAATAATAAGAAAAATTTTAAAAATAAATTCAGTTCAAAATGATGAAAATATTAGGGATGATTTGAAATGGACATTTATCATTATTCTTATTTATCCCTTTTCATTATATAATGTTATATTCAATTATTTATATTTTGTTAATTTAGTTTAATTATTTTAATAAATTATATTGATAAATTTGAATAAAAATTATCTAAAATATAAAAATTATTTATTTAACTTTTCTTATTATCATTTTTTTGTGAATAATTTAAATTTTAAATATTTAAAATCTATAATTCGAAATTATATTTTATTGGAACTAAATCTCATCTTGCAAAAAAATTATATATGTTTGTAATGGTTGATTTACATTCAGTGGTATAATTTGTTAAAATTAGAGGCAGAGGTCCTTTACTTAGTGGAAAACCAAAATAACATTTCAAATTATTCTCTCCTCAATGATATGCTCTAACTCCAGTGTAAATGGAGAGCTCATTTGGATGAAAAATATGATTATTGAATATTGCAATTACATCCCGTCTATGTATTTAATTAGATGATCATTTGGGTAATTCAATATTTGTAAAATTTTCATATATTATTTGCAAATTTATATGTTTATGACAACATTTCATACTTCAGTTCAAATTATTATGTCTCAATTTTCTTTCTTTCTTTCCTTCTAAGATGAAAATTTATACCTCATAAAATCATTGCTTATACTACATTACTCACCATTCCATCACCAGCTTGTAGTACATCAGTCATCATTCCATCACCAACATATACTATGACAGGTAGTCTCAAGCTGCCTATTTATCTAAAAAAGAAAATTATATATGAATTTAGCGGATTTATGTCCAATGTCAAATTTCTTATATTATTTTTATAAATCTTCATAATGCCTAGATTAAATTTTCAATATGTTTTATAGTTTTTAAAATTTTCATTTATAATCATTTTCAATAACTTCACAACATAATAATAAATTGAAAAAAAAAAAAAAAAAACAAATACAAGTAACTCTTACATTTACTAACTCTTAAGTTTTTTACATTCTCGTGGAAAAATGGTCTTTGTGAAAAATGTTGTGTGTACCATGAAATTTGCATATCATGAATCCCCTCAAACACACAAATCTTATTAAAAAACACCTTAGATATGAATCAAAAAGTTTTGATGGTTTTTTTTTTTTTAATTATACAAATTAGACTAGAAATAGATTTATTGTTAAATAAAAAATCATTATACGATATTATCATCAAACTTATGTAAAATTGACAATTTGAATGACAACTTTTCCAGAAGGAGATCCAAAAACCTTTCACCTATGGATTTCAGTGGTTAGTTGCAACTTCAAACCACTGACTTTCTCTAAGAAAATAATATCCTTGCAAGGCTTTCTTTCAGGACTAAAAATCGCAAACCCTGTTCCTAGATGACCGTGTACCTCACTTTGTAGATCTCGATTAATAAGAAGGAACCCTCAATGCCATAGGCCTCCTTTGATCACCTAGTTTTTTGTCCTTGAATTAGCAACTAAGCTCAAATTTGTTGAATATATCAATGCTACGTGATTTAAGGGCATGGGTTTGTAGATCTCAATTAATGAGAAGGAACCCTCAATGCCATAGGCCTCCTTTGATTACCTAGTTTTTTGTCTACGCATTTCGAACCAACTAGTGTGGTTCATCATCAGGACAAGTTGAATGACCATATCCAGAACGTAGTTAAATAGTTAAAGCAGAGCCTCCAACAGCTATAGTTATTGACCATGTAATGGCTAGACCTCCATACTCCTCATTCAACTTGTCTGGATGATGAACCACATTGGTCGATTCGAAACACATAGACAAATACTCTATCATGTGATTTTAGCCGAAGAATTATCTTAATCTTGACATGGATCATAGGATCTTAAATTCAACTATTGAATCCCTGCACAGAAAGCTATTGCATCTAAAGTTCAACATTTTGAACGAGCTCGCTTGTAGGTTTCAAAGTTGAGGTCAGATTTAGCATTTCTTAATAGATGCAGAGACTCCTCCATCATCCCTATCTTTTCCAGGATTAAGCGCCACCTCCATACTCCTCATTCAACTTGTCCTGATGATGAACCACATTAGTTGGTTCAAAACACATAGACAACTATTCTATCATGTGATTTTAGCCGAAGAATTATCTTAATCTTGACAGGGATCATAGAAGCCTAAATTCAACTACCTAGTTTTTTGTCCTTGGATTAGAAACTAAGCTCAGATTTGTTGAATATATCAATGCTACATGACTTAAGGGCATGGATTGTTAAAACAAAAAGTAGAAAATTGCCAATATTTACCTGACACTACATATGGTTGTTGTAAATACAATGGAAATTTATGACTTTAAATAAGCTATATTAGAGAAGTATATATGTGGAAAAAACCATGACCTAAGAATACCGTGGGAAAAACCATGGCATGGGTGTTGAGAAATGCAACAATAAAATCTCAATTTGATTTTTCCTTGATTAAATTTAGAAAATTTGAATTTCCACATCAGTAGACAACTTTGATGTACTTAACTTGTGCGTCATGGCATGTTTCACTCAATCTACTCAATAAATTTGAGTTAGAGGGTTTGGAGTTTCTCTAAGCATGCGTGATTTCTAATTTGAGGCAATCAAGGTCGGTTATTTTAGCTGGTTTTCACTTAAGCTAGTTCTAACTGTTGAAGGAACTAGTGGAAGGTTAATTGTGAAGTGGGACTTCAGTCAAGCTCAGTTATCATCTAGGTAACTGATCAATCAACCCAAAATAGCTAGTGCATGCAGAGAATTTGAGTTCCCCATTTGTTGTGAACTTTACAAAAAAGTGTACAATTTATTAGATACTAGATTGAGTATAGAGTTCATTGTATTGGTTAGGTGATCAACCCTAAAGAATTGTAGAAGAATTTTGGAGAAATTCCTAAATAATAGGTGCCTAATTTCTCAAGGAATTGCGTAAGGAAATAGGGGCTCAAGTGTTAATAAATGCAACAAGAAATTCTCAACTTGACTTTTCCTCAATTAAACTACGAGAATTTGAATTTCCACATTAGCAGACAACTTGGACACAATTATCTTGTGTGACATGGCTTGTGTCACCTAGTTTACTTAGTAAATTTGAGTTACAGGAGTTAAAGTTTAGTTAAGCATGTTTGATTTCTAATTTGTAGCAATCAAGGTTAGTTATCTCGAGTTTTTTTCAGTTAAACTAGTTCTATTTGTTGGAGGAACTAGTGAAAGGTGAGTTATACAGTGGGACTTCAGTCAAAATTAGTGATCATCCAGTTAGTGTTGTGAAGGAAAATCCCCTCTCTGGATAGAGGTGATCCCTCAACCCCAATGAGTGGGTCTGGCAACAAACTAAACAAACTAACATACAATTTCCTAGCTTATGTTTGACAAATGCAGAGAGAAGGAGAGACCTACCTCACTCTAATGTTAATCGCTTGATCCTTGGAGACAGATTTGAATATTTCACTCCAGGCCTCACTCATTAGTTGTTCTTCACATCCAAGTACCTATAAAAAAGATCAAATAAATATGCAAGATACAAAATCATGTAGGGCATACATCAAACATAAACTACTTAATAGATCAAGGAGCATTAAGCTAATGGC
This sequence comes from Pinus taeda, assembly GCA_000404065.3. Taxonomy (NCBI): domain Eukaryota; kingdom Viridiplantae; phylum Streptophyta; class Pinopsida; order Pinales; family Pinaceae; genus Pinus; species Pinus taeda. The sequence continues at coordinate 13,296 of APFE030977551.1, read as the reverse complement.
ATAAACATTTACACAATTATGGAAAGTCAACATCATATGTATATATTAATAAGATAAAAAAGAAGCATACAACCTATGCATTGATGTTGCAGACCACCTCTTGGTGGATGTGCAAGTCCAAGCAAAGGCTCTTCAAGAACTCCTTCTCCAAGCTAGAATGGGTAGCATCTAAGCATAATCTCAGCATAGGGATGCAATAATCAATGACCAACCATTTGAGGATGGAAGGGAGTGAATTTATAGGAAGAGAGAGGGATTTATGGATCCAAAAAAGAGGGAGGAAGGTCCACATCTCAAGGGAAAATCCCATGATGATAATATCAAGAGACCCAAATGAGAGATCTCGGCCATATCAACAACAACCAATATCCACCTCGTTGTTCCCAAAGGTTCTAGTGTACAAATATTCTCCTCCAGTTTGGAAAAACCTCCCAAAAGAGGTTCAACATGAGTTTTCCTATAAGAACCCACACTAGAAGCATGAGTGTATAACAGAGAACCCTTCCATCAACACGGGAAAGCAGTGGAGAAAAACACGCTCATGCCAAAAATTGGTTTTTTAGGCAACCTTCTTTAGAATGGATTTAGGGCAGTTTCCCTTTGATTCTTCAGGGAGGCTTTGTTCTGTATATGATGATGGATATACTGCATAGTAGTCAATGTTTTGGAATTTTGGGGTATGGACAAGAATTGAACAAGAGTTGTGACAAAATATTGTGTAACAGATGCCCCCTAAAGCATGAAGGCAAAACAGGGAGTGATGGCTGAGATGCTTTACAAGTCAATGTAAGGACAAGAACAACACTGCCAGGGGACCTACAAATCAAGGATATACATATACATATACATATCTAACATATCTAATGATCATGCCTAATGATACATGAATATGCATCTAATAATACATGAATTTGTAGTATGGACACAACCATTCAAACAGGAGGGATCATGTACAAAGATCTTCGATATGGTCACAACAATACAAACAAGAAGGATCATGAATATGGACCCACGGTATGGTCACAACCATCCTTCCAGAGGAAGAATGTATACAATCATGAACAACTCATAACTCCACGTAACCTGGACTTTATCAGACAAAATCTGGGGCCTTATGATCCTGTCTCAACCCAGTCAATGTATGAATTCTAACATGTGAACATACGTGTCAAAGTAAAACATGATAGAAAACCACCTGATTACCAGTCAATGATATAAACCGTTAACAGGCATAAAGGATGCCACCAATAATGATAATGGTTCTCAATGTACAATTAGCACAATCCATGAATGTGAATAATGAAGCTAAAGTCGAACACCCATGGAATCATTTGATTGAAGGTCAATGATGTAAACTTGTCATTGAAGCAAAGAACTTTCCATTGAGGCATGCAAGCTCTAAGGTATTGGAAGGGAGTTTCTAGGTCATCTTTCGAGATAATGAGTTGAAGTCGACATGAACTGATTTGTCGAAAGATGGCCATAATGAATCCACATCATCAACATGAAACCAAATGATGTAATAGAGTAGATAAGTGTCATCCAGGACTATGGCAGAAAGTCAAACAATGTATATATGGTAAAGAACTGTAGATGGGACTTCTTTTGAACATATAGGCGAGACAACTCCAGAGTCTGGCAAAATTTGACTCCATATATGATCAAAGGTCATGATGGCGAAGTGGTATAATAAGATGAGAGGAAAAATGGATTTCCCAAACCTAGGAAGGCAAGTGACAAAGTGAGGATGTCCCAAACCCAATACGAGAAACAAATGAGTGTAATGTTCAAGAGAGACATGCTACCTTTGCAAAATATAGAGATTATCACTTTCACTTTTTCCCTCACCATTTCTGGTGATCACCCGATATATTTTTTATTGTAAGCTTGAAGGGGATAGCATATGCTTGACATACAAGTTCACCCTTCAGATAAATCCATCCTAGTAAATTTTACGATCCTTAGGAAGGAGAATCTAAGTCTCATCATGGTGAGAATTCCTATGTCGTTTTAAGTTTAACGAGTTTGACAAAGTTGAATATCGACATCTTTTTCATGTTTAAAGAGTTTGAAAAAGAAGTGAAAAAGAAAACTCCAAAGATCCCTTTTCATAAATCATCTCTTGAACCCGAAAAGGTAGACAACAATATCCAACAGAACCTCCTAGCCATGTTTGACTAAGGTATTCATTTTTCTTACAATAGTCTATCTTAGTCTAGAAAAGGGTTAAACTTATATTGAGTAGACGTCATTTCATTTACTTTTACGAGTTGAAAACAGTACTAGACTATATTTTCAATTTTTGAGAGTCTTAAAAGAGTTTAAATATGACTCTAGGGGGCCGATTTTTCATTTATTTTTTAGGAGTCTAAAAAAGTGATAAAATGAGACTCGTTGAATCAATCAAGATAAATCATTGTCACCAAGAACATATGATCTGTCACTGCACAAGGAAATGCACATTACTGATTTTGAGGAAAAATATTAAAAACTCAGTGAAGTATGTCGTACCTTGGTAAAAATATTATTTAAAACTTATAAATAAGGAAAAAGGTAAGTTATTTTTACCATTTTACCAATTTTCAATTGTGAGAGCATTTTTACCTCATTTTACCTCAATTTCTAAGCAAGGAGCACGATCAATCAGGGACACCATTTGTCGAGTCACTTGTTGCAGGTAAAATATTTGTCCCTTCCCTCCATTTTGGTAGTTATTTTATGCATTTTCATCCATAGGGTAGGATGAAAGGAAGGCTTGCAAAAAATTCATATCGTGGGTCAACAGCGTCGGTTTCACCCATCAGACTTGCATTTCTCACCCTGCAGTCAATTAGGCCCTCGCGTTGGTAGCACAAGAAAATCCATAAACAGATGCACTAGCATCGAGATGAAATTTTAAACTGAAATCTTCCATGTAAAATTATTTGTTTTGGATTTTCTCTCCATGGATGCTCATGAAATGTTGGTTTGTTGATTTTTTGCAAGATAACTAGTCCAAAATGGTGATTGAATTGAAAGAGAGGGGTCATGAAGCTGAAGACCATTAGGCTATTCAAGATCATGATTATATTGATGCCCTATGATTATGTGGATTTCTCAAGTTCTTCATGATTACCGGGATCAAGTCACAGCCTGAGTTATTGCAACACCTGATCAATTGGTGGGATGTAGATCGCCAATTGTTCATGTTCGAGGATCAAGAGCTCGAAATAGAGGTCGCCAATATCTATTTCATCAATGGGTTGTCTAGAAAGAGACAATGGGTATAGTTTTCTGGATAACGCACTAGCGAAGAGAGCACAAATATGCTCATTTTGAGTCATTGTCTAAGGGCCAAGAAGATCCACAGTGGGAAAATTGACATAAAGACCATTACCAACCTCCCACTGTGAACAATCCTAATGAGCCTCATCATTGGGTAATTTTATGGGCCTTAATTCACCTCCTATCTTAGTCAAACCAACTATTCTCACAACTTATTTCATACTTTTGATTATATTTTGTTTATGAGATGAGTTAGAGTTGGATATTTTTCTTTATGGTCTAATGTGAATTTAATGCAGGATTAAAGGATAAAAGCAAGGAATTTTGGCAAAGGCCTTGGTCAAAACTTGAATGGGAGAAGGGAGAGGAATTATAGGAGGATAATCCTCCTCATTTACTACCCTCCATTCGGATATTCCTCCATCAGCTTGGAGTGAAAATAGCCAAATCATGAGGACTAGAAGGCAACTGAGCAAGTTAAGACAAAGCACCAGTTTATCTTGAGTTCAGGAGCCCAACCTCCCTAGTTTTATGGAAGTCATTGGAGACTTCAGATGTATAAGTAGAGAGGCCTGGGACCTCATTACGATTCAAATTTTTTATTGTAAAACTATACTCTATTTTCAAGCTGCAAGAATTGTGACACTTTTTGATGTAATCCATGGTTTTGATAATAAAAATCAGTTTCTTTTTTACCCAACACTAAGCTAACTCAAAGGGCTGAAGCTCTTGGGTTAAGGCCCAACCCTAGCAACCAAGGTTCCTCTTTATTGTACATGTATGCTCGCATAGATTCATGGTTTAATTTTTCATTTGCTTAAGTAGTTGCATTTCCATTACAACAGTGTAGAGTAGATTGGTTTTATTTTAGTTTGCTTCCATTTGTGCCTTCTTTCAATTAGTAGGTTAGAAAGGAGAAAATGATCACCATAAGTTGGTCAATAGGTGTCTCAACCTCACCTCCTCTCTCTGGGACCATGACTTGAGGAAGAGACCCTTCAACAACCCCAAAAACACAAATTTCTAGTTCTTGCATGAGCTTTGGAGTTTGTTATCTTGATTCAGTACTTGGTTCCTTTCATTGTCATATTTTTCCATTACTCTATTTCTGCAATAATATCTCACTCATGTTCTCATTTCCTTCAAAACTTTCTTCATTCATCTTGTGGGCAATTGCTTCACCCTTTTCTGGTTTATGAAAATGTATCTTGTTGTATAGTTCTTAGAAGACACACGTGTTTTAAGCACTGCAGATACTTCAGGAGGAGGTCTAGACTTCATCACCAACATCCATCTTCCACCTCAACCATCTCTTGTTCCACAATCATCCTCACTATTTTTTTGTCCTTTTTATTGAAATTCCCCTAGACACATTGAGTGAATCTATCCATCTCTTATGTTGGATATTGACTCATGTGTGTTCCTAGACCTTCTAGCACCCTATCCCACTCATCACACACCCTTTCCAAGCTTCCCAACACCTCCAACACCTCACAATTAGCTCTCGGATGCATCCTATAGGTTTCTTGTAATTCCTACAAGATCATCTTGTAGGTTTCTAGTACATCCTATAGGTTTTCCTGAAATGGCCTGTTTTGAGGCTGAATTATGTGGAACCTCTAGGAAGTCACAAAAATCCTCCTAGGACCCTTCTACACCATCCAACCACTCCCTAAATCTTCTAGCCATCCTCAACCACCTCCCATCCACCTATCACATCCACAAGAACAATTAAATTGCATGCTTGATTTTACCAAAGAAAACCAAAAAAAGTGAAAACATATTTAGTTTAATTTTATTACATACACATTAGTATGGTTTGATTCTCTTTACTTTTGTAACTTAGATAACAACATTAGGTTAGTGTTGATTTAGCAATTCTGCTTAGCATAGCTATTTAAATGGTTAATTAGGATATGGTGTGATTTAGCATTACATGTTGTTTTCCTCATTACTGCAGTAGAGTAGCTCTCTTAGAATAAATTTGTTGTTCTTCCATCAAAGAATCAAGCTTCTTCTAAATCTATTGAAGTGTAGATTGGAACCCCTGGGGTCTCTCACCAGATCAATAGTGACAACATGCAGGACCTTCACTTTTACTTGTGCATATAGCACTGTCACCTGTAAGTTTGTATGAACCTCGGGTTGATAAATAAAGATAGTAGCCCATGATTTGTATCATCCTTGTTACAATACTGGTGCTCATCACTTTTTGGCATTGTTGTCAGGGAGGTGTCTGAGTAGAATGTGATTACTGCTTTCTTTTCTTCTATTTCTAGTGTCCAACTTTCTACCATTAGTTTATTTCTACAAAAGTAATTTTGCGTCTTCCTTTCTTTTAGTTGTCATTATCTGATTTCCTTTTGATTCTACAAGTAGAATTTCAGTTCAGCAAGTAAATTTTCTTTTTTTCAGTAGTTTTCATTCAATCAACAATTTTATTTATGTAAAGTAATTTCCAATAAAAAAAGAAATATTTTACAAAAACCAACACAAAAATGTTTCCTTTCATTCCTTGTAGGAATAGGGAAAATTTAGGGAAATTATTTCCGAATACCCCCATTGCATGCAACATCCAACCTTCTCTCTTCTTCGATGGTTGTGAATTGGAGGAACCTTTAGGTGAGCAACCTGACATATTTGAAGAACCTACAAGGGAAGAAGAAGAGGAGGAACCCATTCTTACTGAACCAATGGATGAAAACTGAAATGACAAAGGGAATAGAGAGAGAGAGTTGAGGGTGCCTTCCCCATCAAGGAAACCAATGGGGACACTAAGGTGAAGAATATAAGCCCCTCTTCCCTACCTAATTTCCATGGTCTCACCACAGAGGACCCCGACACTTTCCTATTTAAGTTTTATGTTATATGCCAAACCTATGAATAAACAGATGATGAGAAAAAGTTAAAAATGTTTCCATCTACCCTCAAGGATGTAGTATTGCACTGGTTCATGGGTTTACCCAGAGATAGAATTACAACTTGGGCTCAGATGTAGTAAGATTTTAGCAACAAATATCGAGACTACTATAGGTCAAGTAATATTAAAGAAGAAATTTTCAAGATGACCATGGGCTAGGATGAATCCTTATAATACTATGAAGAAAGATTCCAGCTCAGTTACAAAAGGGCCAGGTGCACACTTGACCCCGAGTCACTAAAGTTGGTCCTGCTCAAAGGAGTAAGGGAAGATATTTTGGATACCTTACATTCGTTAGTAAGAGGATATATCTACCAATTACCCTATGAGGATATCAATACTATATTTAGAAACCATTCTAAGGTAGCCAGGAAAAAGGGTAGGGGTAGTCAACCTATGGCTAGTACATCATCTTCCAACTCATCCATCAAGGTTGAAATTGGAAATACGCTGGAAGATTTCAAAAGTGAGATGTTGCAAACCCTTGCCTTGCAATTGGACACCATGAAAATCGAAAGGAAGCAAGAGGAAGCAGAGAGAGCCTTGTCCATATTTTGTCCTAGATGCACTAGGAGGCATCCTAGGAACGAATGTCCATTGAACTGTATTGAAATTTTCTTGATCTATGAAGAAAACCACTCCACAGACAAGTGCTCTTCTTTACCAGGACTCAAAGTTGTACATCAAGGAGCTGAAGGGGTCACTGAGTAGCTTTGCTACATCAACCAAAGGATACCTCCTCCGCCTAAACCATACCAGCAGGGCATGCAAGGGTCATCCCATGCATATTACAATGCCAACCAAGCCACAACTATGCCTTCTTGGGGACCCCCTGCTCATCCTTCCTGGTCTACACCCCCTCCTTTGTCATATGCATCTCAGTATCAGTCCCAGCTAGCAAGCTGGTCATTTCAACCTTACGCTTTGCCACAACCTTAGTGGAATACACCACTCCAGTGGTGGAGTCCCCATTACAACAATGCTCCAGCTATATTGCCTCCACCACCTACCCAACCACAACTCCTACACTCTGCTCCACCCAAGCAACCCTAGATGTCTGCCCAAGCAAATCCGAACCTAAACAATAGACAGTCTCAACAAGTATACAATGGAGAGACATCATATCCAGGTTATGATGTAGAAAACTAGGAGATAAACCTAAGATCTGGGAGAGTCCTCCTCGATAACCAGCCTCCCCTTCTGCATAGGGAGGTAGAAGAAGAAAGAGAGGAAAGAAACCTTAAATTAAATCCACCCTTTCTTGAGAGACTAGCTGTTATAGACATTTTTGGGCACTTCAACCCCAATCATAAATGTCCATAAACTGAGGGCTCCTAAGTCCCTAAAAGTGTTGCTTCACTGCCTAAAGGAACAAGGTCAGCTGA
>APFE030977546.1:0-36635 GCA_000404065.3 Pinus taeda | reverse complement strand
GGGTTTCTCATTACCTATTGTTGGTGGTTCGCCCACTGTCTCAGCACATTTCCCAACTTCTTTCTTGACATACCCAAGTCCTGTCTAACGGGGTAATCCCTCTACTTCGATGGGGTTGATAATGCCTTAGCCATTAACACCCAAGCCTTTCCCTTCATACCCCATTTTCTTCAATAGTTTGGAGCCAATTCTTGTAGTATGATTTTCAAACACATTGAAATCATTATCACGAAACATACATGAAGATGGAGAACTAATTTTTACCTCAAATGGGTTATATTGCATCTTTTCCAAGCCGTCGTCCTCTGCTTACATCTATTGTATCAAACTTTGTTTCTCCTCCTTCTCTTCATGTAGATGCATATTCAATTCAACATTCTCTGCTTGAAGATTATGTTTGTTTTCCTTTAGTTTTTCCATCGCCTATATTGTGGCTTTCAACCGAGGTTGCAATCGCTTCTTTTCCTCTGTCTCTTTCTATAGAGTTTCATACAGGATTTCCACTTTATTGGAAATGTTAAGCATGGTATCATGCATTTCTCTTTCATCCTTTTTCATTGTTCACATTGAAATTCACGTCAACACAAAGGCTGCTCTGATACCACTTGATCCAGGTTCGAGTGTGAAGAAGGACCCTTCCAAGATCTTTTACTTCTGTGATGCGTTAAATTTCATTTTAAAAGAAGATTAATGAATACATCTACATGCTGTAAAGAATATGAACAAAACAATCATCAACACATGAAAGCATAAGCCATTGATAATGGAGTTCATTTAGGAGAGACTATGTCTTCAGGCTCGGGTGTCAAGATGGTGGCCACTGCATTAAGTGCTATCAATAATCGTGATGTACACAAGAGACGGTGTCACGACCATACAAGGAAAAATGCCCTCATGCAGGAGTGGCTCTAAGAGATGTTCCACAACTGGAACTCTCAATCAAAAGACTCCTATCAGTGTGACACAAAAATATGCATGGTGAGTATCCCGCCAACATAGCACAAAAGGGATCTCAATGAAAAACACATGCATGACAACAACAAGAGTATCGTAGAAAGACACAGAAAAAGGGATCTCAAAGTGTAACATTAAGAGTTATGACAACAAGTACATAACATAGAAGATTCTGCATCAAATGGAGCAAGGAATCATGACAACATGTAATAAACAAGATCTTGCATCGTCATCAATCAAGGAACTGTGCAACATAATGCATAAAGAAGAAGTACATGAACACATCATATACCTCACAACCAAGGGCCATCTGAAGAATTGGATTACACACTACTGAATATGCTCAGACCATCAATCTCAAGGCATCGATCGTATGAAGATGGCTGCTCGAACATGAATGTGGACATCTGTGCTCGCACTTAGAAAAGTGGCTGGAAGGAGAAATGAGAGAATAAGAAATCTGAAGACACCATCAGATTTGTGGTGTCAAGTAGTGTTGAATCGACTCTCCAAAATCCGAATTCTGAGAAGTTGAGAATTTTGGGCTCAAGGAATCTTTTAGATTCCCTTGGGATTCCTCAAATATTCTGCTCCATGGATGGACTGAAAATATGAAACTCAGATGGCGAATCTGATCTCGCCATTTCGATCCCTACAGAAAACCATGAAAAACAAGTATAGACTTGACTATATTCCACTCTTTTTTTTTTCTTTTTTTTTGCTGAAATGCAGACCTCTGATGGAAAAATGAACAAAACCATTGTGTTCGTGGCAACGCGAGGTGTAAAATCCATATAAAATTTGTCAAAATTCTAACAAAATGAAAATTATGCCCTCCTGCATAATTCATAGTTCCTGCATTAAAATATTAATTAATTCACTGCCTCAAAATCTATGCCCGCAGTCTTCCTCCTCTATCTCGAACTCCTTGCAGAAGTAAAAAAATCTAAGCTTAAGTAAAAAACTAGGTGGATTCAACAAGGTGAGCGATTCTGGCTCAATTGTCAAAGAAGGCGTTGTTGAGGAGAGGTCAGGGGATCAAATCCCGCCCCTCCATATACGACTTTTAAATAAAAACAATAATGTATTAATGGGGGTTGGGTCCATATTGCGAGGCCTACCCCTTAAACCCTGTACTAAACAATAATATCGGTGATTTTTCTGAAATTTGCGATCGAATATTGGTATTGGCGATTAACATGGGCATTGATCACATTTATCAGCGTGATTTCAGGGATTTCGTTGATATATGATATCGACAATTGGCCTAATCAACGCGATCTATAGTGTTTCATCAATATCTATATTGGTGATCGGATATGGTGTTGTCGGTGATCGACGCCAAGATCAACGCATTGTGGTTATGTTATATATGTGTGTAGAGGGTTTGGCAGGGGTTATGACTACCTATCCCAAATATATTATAGTTGTGATTCGCGATTTGGTCGGCGGGAGGTTGTGGCCCATTGGCCTTAAAAGATATATTGTTTATTGTTTGATTGTTTTATATAATTATTAATAACTATATATATATAGTAACCATTTCCCATATTTAAAATGATTTTTGTCTCTTATGCAGGTTTAGGAGACCAAGGAAAGAATGCCAAGTGTCAATGGTTGATGGGCTGCCATGTAGCTCCCACCTACTTACTGGGATGCCATGTGGCATACTGTGGGCCCCATTTTTCCCCTGTCATGTCAAATTTTGAAGAGCTCTATCTTTCGCATACGAGCTCGGTTTGATGAATTGTTCACACCACCATGATCATGATGACGAGATACTTAACATGAACCTATTCTCAAGTGATTTTGAGTGCTTTTATCTTTTATCCCTCTTTGTCGTATGTGTCTCTTTGGAGCAACTTGGATCACTTGAACTGTTCTAAGTGTTTGATAACACTCAAGTATTGTCCTTGTTTACTTTGATCTCACTGATTTCACACTTAGTGTACTCTAAAGAGTCCATCCCCATGAAACTTGAGCTCACTCAACCCTCCCGAATTAAGCATTGCACAGTCTCGAACCTCAAGAATTGACCTTGCCTCTCGGAACTGAACATTGCATATTCACAGTGCCCAACCTTGACCCTTGAGCTCTAGAACTACACAATTTTTTCCTCCTAGTCATCCTTAACTACAGACTATGCAGTTTCAAGCCTCAAGCTTCCAACCTGACATGTTTAGTTGCACAACTACATAATATTTGCGACCGTTCTCCCTCCAAAACTGTGCATTTAGAATCTTCAAACCTCAAGCCACAACCTTGAGCCCTTGAACACCTCAACTACACAATCTCTCGGCATGTTCGCATGTACTAACTATGCATTGGGGAACTTCAAGCCTCAATCTTGACCTCCTGAGTACCCCAATTGCATATTCACTTAGCCAAGTCCCTCAAAATTGGGCATTGCATAGTCTCAAGCCTCAAGCCTCTAGTTTTAGGCCTTAAGTTCCACAATTGCACAGTCTGTCTAAGCAGGCCTTGAGAACTGCAAATTGCATCATGTTAAGCCTTAAGCCTCCAACTTGATCCCTTGAGTCCATCAACTACAAAATCCCTCTTCCTAGTTGTCTAGAACTATGCACTTCACAATAGTAAGGCTCAAGCCTCCAACTTGATTCCTTGAGTCCCTCAATTGTGCAATCCTTTGACACTGGCCATCCTGAACTACAAATTGCATAGTCTCAAGCCTCATCGCTCAACCTTGGCCTTTGGAACTACACAATCTATGAGTCAGTCACTCAATCAGTCACCCGTTCCAACCCTAGCAAGTGATTTCATGAAGCATCTTAGGCTAGCGGTTTATATAACTAATGTCATCTTGTTATGAGTGGATTGCAGTCATAGGTATTTTAAAATGTCATGATTAGATGATGATGAAGGAGATGGAGAAGGATACCATGCTAGAACACATCTAAGTAGATGAGGAAATAATATGATCATAAGGAAAGAAGATGAAGTAACGTTTCATTACAATAGAAGACCAAATATTAGGACCGCATGAAGAATCCATCTAATTCACATCCCTTTGGAGGTTTGATATGAGGAAAAAATCATATATCTCATGAATATGAATTATTTGATACATTTTCTATTGAATACAAAAAGAAAGAAATAGTAAGAAGGACAGCTTGTCACTGCCACATCATCATGCAACCCCTTTCATTAGTGTTGTGTCATTTCTTGTCATGAGCCTATTATTTTCCATGTCATTTGTGGATTATTTAAATTCAATATTGAAGAAATTTAATGTAAAGTGGAAGTCCAATATTCATCCAGATAATATAAAAAGTCATATAGGAAGTTGAAAGTTCTTTAAGAACTCAAATAGTCATGAGGGTAGTCCACGAGTCACAAGGGATGCGAATGATCACCCCATTTGTTATATATACAACCTCGTTACTCATGTAAAGTATTTTTCACCTTGGATCCTCCTACCAATAATTCGAGAGGAGGATAGTAATTTTGGAGGAGCGTGTGACTCCTTGAATGCTCCACTTTTGGGGCTAGTGCTGTTCACTGTCTTGATGTATCTTGCAGCTATTACTTAATTCAAAATTTCGTTGAGAAAATACACTTTCATGGATATGTCATGAATATTGTAGGACCCTTCTTTGAAGTTTTGTGATGTATGTTGTTTTCATCTATACTAAGGAAATTGAACTATTTCGGTGGCTTTAGTACTTATCTTGTTGAAGGTGTATTGTATTTTCTTTAGCAGTTATTGTTGCTTGCTTGTGAACTATTTCACTCTTAAATCAATTATTCGATCATATGTATATGCTCATATACATTTTATAGAATAGTACTATTACTTGTGTTTAAAGGGCCCACTTTTCTCTTCCCTTTCAGTAGAAGGACCTTGATACTTTATGCATTTGAACATTTCACAAGTCACACTGGTTGATCTAAAAATACATGTGTATTCCTCTCTTGTGCTAAAATGTTTAGCCAATGGTAATCTACAAGGATACATAGCAATCGGGTCGATACTCTAGATGGGCCTCCTACTCCAAACGATGTGAGTTAGAATTATGACATCACATTGGGGAGACCCCCTTGGTTGAAGGATTTCAGGAACTGTTAACAAAACTCTATCATTTACAATAATCTTTGGGTTTCCATGTAGCTTTTGAATTGTTTCCATAAATTTAGTAGCAACTGTATTGAATTTGAAATGATGAGATAGTGCACAAAAGTGTGCATACCTAGTAAGCATATCAACTATGATCATCATGACACTCTTTCCTCCAGAATTGGGTAAACTTGTGATAAAATCTATTAGGATATCTTCCCAACGCACACTTGGAATGGCTAATGGTTGTAATATACCTAGGGTCTTAATTGTCTACTCTTTATTTTGTTGGGAAACTAAACATTACACCACAAACTTCTGAATATTAGATTTAAGTCCACAAAAATATTCCTTCTTAACCCTATGTTAAGTTATTAAAAACCTTGAGTTCCCTTCTATAGGAGATGTGTGCAATTCCAAAAGAACATTTTGTTTAAGTTGGGATTTATTACATAGATATAAGTGATATTTATATTATTATGAATATAATAAATGAATCAAATGCACTTGGATCTTGCTGCAATGTTTTAGTGAGTTTCCATACCACTTCATAATTTGTCCATTCATCCCTTGCTTCAATTATCCAATTAGTTTGCACAAAAGAAATGGCATAGTGCAATGATTCCACAACCTCATCCCTTCTTGAGATTGCATCTGCAACACAATTTTTCTTCCCTTTTCTGCATACGATTTCAAAGGCACAACCCAACATCCTTGTGACCCATTTTATATACTCTTAAGAAGGTAATTTTTGTTCCAATAATTATTTAATACTATCATCATCTTATTTTATGTTGAAGTGTTTTCCCATTAGGAAAGGGTTCCATTTCCTTAGTCCATGTACTATTTCCAACATTTCCTTCTCATAAATAGGTTTTTGTAAATAATTTCCCTTAATTGGATGACATTGAAATGCAACGGTTCTTCCTTATTGCATTAACATAATACCAATGTCATTTCCTGAAGCATTTGATTCCACAATCAAAGTTTTTTTGAAGTTTGGTGTAGCTAATACCGAATCTTGGCACATTGCCTCTTTAATATGTTCAAAGGCCTTAATTACATTTAGAGTACAAATTAATGCATCTTTATTTAGAAATGTTGTTAGAGGTGTTGTTACCTTCCCATGATTCTTAACAAATTTGTGATAATACTCTGCCAACCTGAGAAATCCTCGAATATGCCTTACGTTTTTGGGGATTTTCCATTCCTAGATGGATTTAATTTTGTTACGGTCTTCCTTAACACCCTCATGGGATACAATATGACCCAAGTATTCCACTTGTTGTATAGCAAACAAATATTTGGAGGATTTTCATGCAATTGCCTCTCCTTCAATAGTTTCATAACATTGTCAACATGTTGAACATGACCTTTACAAGACTTGTTATAGATTAGTGTATCATCAAAAGGTACTAAAATAAAATTCCTATGGAAGGATTTGAAAATGGAATTCATCAAACGTAGAAAGGTGGAAGGTGCATTAGTAAGGCCGAAAGACATGAACAAAATAGAATAATGACCTTCATGAGTTCTGAATGTTTTTTTTTAAATGCATTCTATCTTCATTCTAATTTAATGATATCGTAAAAAAAGATCAAATTTCATTAAGTTTCTCCATGTAGTCCATCAAGAAATTCATCAATGATAAGAGTTTTTGGAATGCCTTCTATCTTCAATACAATTTAATGATATCCTAACAAATTATCAAGTTTCGTTAAGTACATTTCCCAATGTAGTCCATCAAATAATTCATCAATGACAAGAATGGGAAAATTGTCCTTTATTGTAACATCCCTTGACTGATTAAACATCTAAATAAAATGAAACCAAGGTCATGGAATACGTATTGCAATCTTAATGGTGGGAAAACATTATAGCGTGAATCACTTATGGTTTATTAATGGTTATGGAACTTGGAAAAGGCTTTGGAAAAGGAAAAGAGGCAATAATTGGCATTTAATATGAGAAATAAAAGAAAATAGCAGAAGCGGAAGGTGAAGAGACACAAATATGCATGCAAGGGAAATTAGAGAGAAAATGAAGGAAAATAAAACAAAAGGAAACATCAATGATAAAAATGCATTAGAGAAACAATTCATAGCTTTGTTCAGTACAACGTTTTGTTAATTATTATTTCAACTCGTGTTCATTCTCTCATACACTCTTGCACACTTAGATCATTCATGTAGTATCATAGGACTCACTTGTATTTGGATAAGCAAAGAAAAGGAATGCAATGGCAAATAAAAGGAAAGCAAGATAGTTTAAGGAGAAGCTTGGATCAGCACCTACAACAAGATCACATTGTAAGTAACAACTTTCATGTGTGGGTTCCATGTTGAGATTTGGATGCATGGTACATGAATGTGGTTTCTTGCTTATTTGTTGTCATCGGTGTTAGAGTTGGTCTTGTCAGTCCTCCGTCAAAGATCAAAACTCTGTCTGCATTTCATTTCTAGGTGTCTCGCTCCATTCATTCAGCTTCATTTTTCTCAGGGCACGCCATAATCTGACGGGAGGATCTTTTCAGTCATTACCCCTTACCCCTCATGTCTGGCACCTGCTGGCTTAGGCCTTTTCATCAATGTTTGTTAAAGTCCATGATAGTCAATGTTTTATCTTTTAATGGACAAGAGTTATTTTCAGTCATTAGTTCTAGGTATTAGTCAATTTGGTCTTCAACCATGTCCAATAAAGCCATGTAGGCTGGAGGGAGGCCCTTACAAAGTTGTGATTTAAAGATTTTCATCGTCATGTTGACAGATTATGACTATTCTTCAAAACTCTATTTTGAAGAAATGTCAAAAGTGTGTCATTTGTGATAATTTTCAAAAACGTTTCCAATTGATCTCTTCAGGCACAGTCATGGTTTCCTTGGCCAAATGCCATGTCAACCACCCCTGCAAAAAGTGCCAAAAAAAATCATCATTTTAGCTAAAAAGCCAAAAGGGAAAAGTGAAATTCAAAGTTGAATTAAATAAGGGAAAAGTGCCAAAACAAAACATTATCAAAGTGGGTTTTGAAGAAATAAAAATCAAAACCATGACTCCAATGGCTTTATATAGATTTTTCACAAGAAACAATGCCATTTTGCACACCAAGGTTAGAGAGAGACATTTCAAAGTGAGTGAAAGAGCAAGCACATGTTTTTTAGTGAGGTTGGAGGTGTTTACACAGGTGAGGTGCACAGGCAGAGGGGCGCAGCGCACAGAGGGAGCGTGACGCACTAGGCGTGACCCCATAGTGTTAAAATAACACGGTCGTGACACACACAAACGGTGTGACACACTAGGTATGATGCGCAGTGCACACCCATAAAGGCCCGTTTTTGCTCCAAATTGGAACAAATCGCCTTTGAAACCCTTGAAATTTCCAGGTAGGGTCGACAACTCGGTTTCTCATCCAATTTTGTGAATATGATGATGGTTTATGGCCATTTATAGTTGCAATAAAAAACTCTTAAACCTTACCACTTGAAGTCATAAAAGCCATTGCTCTTAGGGTTGCAAATTTTTTGTGTTGATACCAAGGTTTCTCCTCCCTTTCATCTTTCCCTTCTTTCCATCGCTCCCTTCCCCCCTATTCCATTTTTTCCATATTTCCGTACCCCAAAACGTTACTAAACTCCTATTCCCTATCCCCTCCACTCATTTTTCAAATGTAAAACCCTAAAATCCTACCTTATAAAATCCCCAAACCCTCCTACATGTCCCTAAACAAAATTTCTCCCCATAATCCCTAATCCCATCATATTATTTCCCGTCCTAACAGTCCATTTTGCATTGTTCCCCTTGGTGGTAAAATTCATAACAACACATAGTTTCATACATCATCAAAGGGTTGTCCAAGCATAGTCCATATAAAGCAGTCATGGAATCTGAGCATTCATCAGAGTATGAAGTGGAAACCCAAAGTGATTAATCCTCGGAAGAACAGGTTCCCTGAAGCAATCATAAAAGTGGCATACAT
Source organism: Pinus taeda (assembly GCA_000404065.3). Taxonomy (NCBI): domain Eukaryota; kingdom Viridiplantae; phylum Streptophyta; class Pinopsida; order Pinales; family Pinaceae; genus Pinus; species Pinus taeda. Next base: position 27,634 of record APFE030977546.1, on the reverse strand, counting down.
GTTAGGGATGAACCAACCACCCTTACAGAATTGCAGGCCTGCCCTCTTGCTATGTCATGTTTCCAGCATCTATCATGTTTTGAGTTTTGTCAAAAGGTGGCTATTGTTCGAGTTCATCATGAGTTGTCCCATCTTTTTGTGCTTCACTTACATGGAGATCGCGCTACCTTAGCTGGTGTCACCTTCACACTAACACCTGAAACTGTCTCATTAGCAACCGACATACCGAACATTGGAGAACCATGGCACAAGAAACAGAAGGTTGATCAGCAGCATCATGAGCCATCCATTAAGGCTAGTTTCTTGAGGAAGCTCAAAAGAGTCTTTCCATTTCGATATCTGAAAGATGAATATGCTCCACTAATGAATTTGATCATGAAGTATTTCAACTATGAGGGGAGGTTCTCTCATTTATATGCTTATCACATTAGGTTGCTCATGCATTTTACCAGGGTACGAATGATGAAAATCCCATATTTCATTTGCAGGAACATAGTCAGGATGAACACCTTCATGCGGCACAAAACCCCTCAGCAGCAACTTAACAGTGTTTACCATTTTTCTCTTATTAAGATTTTGGTGGTTCATCAACTGGGATTACAGGGCATTACTTGGGATGATTTCATCTCCTGTGACCTCTTCAAAACTTCACAGGTATTATCAGAGGTTGAACCGGAGATAGGTGGTCCTTCTCATCAGTATGAGTGTCATGAGGCTGCTACTATGCCGGTATTCATCACATATCAGAGAGGCAGTAGACATTTGTTCGCAGCAGCAAAGCGAGTGTTATCTCCACTCGGGGTGGAAGGGGCCTCGCTTCCGACATCGGCAACACAGGTGCAGTATAGGGGAAAGGGGTCCATGCATGACGAGGGGCCATCAGGTGAACGAGAGGCTGACTTCATCCTCATTCAAGATGATGATACAGATGTGGAGAGTGCCAAACTTAGAAGGACCATCCAGGAGCAACAAATAGAGATCCAAGCCTTGTCTCTCAATTTGGAGATGGCTAAGTTGATTATCAAGTACTTGGAGTAGAGGAATAAATAGCTCGAAGACTAGTAGGAGATCATGGGGCTGCAAAACATCTGCGATAATCACCAATATGCCCAACAGAGGAGAATTGAGCTCACTCCATTAGGGCAAGAGATTGACAATGACCGAAAGTCTTGGCTCAAGTGGATCAACATCCACCTTGAGATACTCCTAGAGAAGGCCGACAAGGACAAAACTATATTTAGGCGGTTGGTTTGTCATTACAGGGCATGGAACATGATTTCAAAGGCTCTGATGAGGAATTTGAAGGCAAAATTGAGGAGGGCGACAAAAAGACAAAAAAGGAAAAAAGAGCAAGATCGGCTCCAAATCTTGGCTGAAGCCTTTGTCACCTACCACAGCACTTCATAGAGAATCTCCAGCCCAAATTTCAAAAAATTTGGGGCAATTTGGTCATTTGACAAATTTTTGTGCATAAAACAGGGTTTTTCTCCCTGTGCGTCGTGCCACTGGCGCGACACTTATGATAGGGAGCTCCAAATCACGAAAGGTTTACATTTTTGGATTCATCATGAAAAATCATGTTTGCTGATGCATGGCCAAGAATTTTGGGCAAGTTTTGAGTCCCTAGGAGGTCAAATCCACTCACAAAATGACCTCTCTACCCCTATTTTGACACACAGTAAGCAGCCTTGGGAGACTGAAGTTTTGGAGGGGAAAATGAGCACCAAATTCAGAAATTCCACTTGCGTTGGAAAGCACAAAGGTAGGGATTTCTAACAAATAGACTTGGAAATAATTTGGACTCTGAAAAGTACCTCACAATCGCCTCCAAAGTGGCGGAATGCATATAGTTTTTGGCGCGATGCACAGAGACCCAAAGGCCAAAATCACTTCCGCTCCACGACATTTTGATTCGCGATTATCTCCAAGTGGGCCCGCTCATTTACGCTACATTTTTCTTGGCACCTAAGGCAAAGTTTAAAAAGTATTTTCACTAAAGGTTGGCTTCTTTCCAAGTGGAAAAGGAAGGCGAGCAGTCACCCAAACAGTTTGTCATTTTTGTAACGCTGCACCTGTCACTAATAGTTGGCTTTCCATTTCCAGTTTGTAATGATTTTAAAAACTCACCAACTTTGGGTCATTCCATTTCCCAATGGAAAAGTCTATTTATTGTATGTAAAACCATTTGAAAAGGGTTGGTTGTAATTTCTAGGAGACCGTGGGAGAGAAACTCAGTTACTCATTGTATATTTTGATAGAGAATTAATGAAAGGCAGTGCCTCTGGTTCATGAGATTCATGTGTTTTGAGTGTAGCAAATGTGTTCTCTTTCTATTTCATATGTATTTCGTTATGTTTCAAAGTTCATTCATATTCATTTCCAGTGAAATTTTCTAAGTAAGATAAGGTAGAATTCATGTTTATTGCTCTACCTGTGGGAAAGTTTCACATTATGTGTTCTTCTTCTGTTGAAAAGGATTGATGTATCTATGCCCTTTTCACCCTCCTAACAATATTTCCATTTTGCATTGTTTCAAATTTAATTGCTAGACTTTCCGCCTGTCTTGCCTCACGAAGTAATCTGTGACTTTGCGTCAAATTCTCTGCTCATGTTGTTCGTTGGTCCCACACATCCCAGAAACTCAGTCATTTATCAAAATTTTCCTTTTGTTTCCATATTTATTTACCTAGCCTAAAATCAATATTCATAGTAAGTCATCTCAAACCATATTGTTTATTTATTCACTAAGCATGACACGGAGAGAGCCCTCTCCTGTTTTGGTAGGGCTAGCTACCAAACTGAGCGTGGTTTTTGGTTACCCTGAATTTTTCCTTCCTTCAGCCTAAGGAAGATTTGGGTGCTAACATAGTGGCTACTCCACTGGGGACGACGAAATTACACCCCTTACTTCTTGATAATTCTAAGCTTCTGGATGATAAGTTTAGGATTTGATAGGCTGAGTGAGTTTATCATGTCCTTTTGATTTTTCTTAATAGCATGATGGCTTCTAGAAGATATACCAAAGCTAATCTAGATCTAGATCCTCCGCACATCTACAAAAATCGTAATTTGATTCCAAGACTTCGTCGTCAAGAGAGCTCTATAACTCCCGTGTTCAAATCCCATTCATGTCCTGACATTTTTGAGTATCTTGAAGAGCTAGATTTTGATGAGCAGTTTGAAATATCATTGTTCGAGACCAAATCCGAAAGGGCAATTGACTCTTCTGTCCCCAGTACATAGTTTCTTGTAGACTTGGAAATTGAAAGGGCTAACCAGTCAATTGATAATTACATTGTGGCAAAGCTTTAAATTCCAATTTCTAACCCCCTACAAAAATCGCACACTCCTCCAACACCTCCAAGGCCAAAGCTACCAAGAGTGATGGCTGCTTGTTTTGCACCTCTTGTCCTGCCTCAAGTTTTAAATGATATGCCCACAGATTATCAAAGCAAAATCCCATTTTTTGATGGAACTCCTAATAGCATTACTACTCAGCAACATGTGGACAGAATGGCAGATTTCTATGAACTTCATGAGATCAATGCAGAGAATGTGGTAATGAGACTCTTTGTACAAACATTTGCAGGTGAAGTGAGCAAATGGTTCAGAGGTTTGCCGTCTGCACGTATCGCTACCTTGGCCGACCTACAAAGACAATTTTTAGGCTGCTAGGAAGTGAAAAAGAATCCTCTCCAAATTCTAGCTGAATATGAGCAAATCAAACGAAACGATGGTGAGTCAGTCCAAGACTACTGCATTAGATTCAATTCTGTTTATAATGAAATTCCCAATCATCTAAGGCCACCTGTGGGGCTAGCCATGTTGAAGTTTCCGGATGGTTTTGATGCTGACATGGCTTATCAATTAAGAGAGAGAGAGGACCGGAAACAATAGAAGATATGCAGAAGATCGCGGTCAATGTTGAAGAAAATCTATTGAGCAAGAGGGCTAGAGAAAAGGTAGAAAAGAAGGTCACCGTAAAAGAAGAATCTTCCTCGGTAGATCAATTACTCCAGAAGGTAGAGCAGATGCTTGAAAGGGTGAAACTTGACAAACCTGAGCCACAAGTTAGAAATCGTAACTTCCGTGGCAAGCAAAAACCACAATATAGAATAAGGCAGAGAGATCAGTGAGCCTAAGAGCAAACAACGCATCAGCTAGTACAGCCACCTTTGCAGCAAAATTTTGTGCATTGACCGGAGTCAGATGAGGACGACAATATAATAGATGAAGAAAACCACTTCTTTACTCCTGATGATTTGCCTATTTATATTACTGAGGATGAGAAGTATGCAGAAAGTTCGGCTGTACACAAAGATGCAAATTTCATTCTAGCAAATGACACCGTTTTGGAGGAAGAATCAGATAAGTACCAAAGAGGCTATATGAATGCTATGTTCGCCCAACAACAACGGTATTCACTTAGAACCAGAGACATACGGGTTAAACCAATTGAGAAGAGGAAGGACGTTGAGGCATCAAAGAATGATTCATCAGTTACACAAAGGAAAGGAAAGGAGGTGGTTGATCCGGATAGTAGCAAAACACCATTAGCAGAAAAATAAAATCAGCCAATTGCATCGAAAGAAAAGGAAAGGAAGGAAATCCCAGTCAAAGAGGTAGAAAAGATTCCTTCTTTCAATTTAGAGAATGAAATTTATAAATTGAAGGTATCCATTCCCTTGACTGAAATAATGAGGAACAATAGTTATATAAATCAAGTGTCTAAAATTTTGAATTTTGACCCAATGTCTGACATGGTGAATGTCGAAGATGATCAACACGAAATGATTTTTGGGCCAACATCGAACGGTGAGTCTCCTGATAATGATGTGATGCCTTTTTATATCACTTTAAGATTACATGATTTTGTGTTACATAATGCCATGTTCGATTCTGGAGCTTTTCACAATCTCATGCCCAAGGCTATCATGGATAAGCTGGGTCTGGACATCACCCGACAATACCATGATCTCTATTCGTTTTATTCGAGCAGAGTAAGATGTATCGGGCTCATCAAAGACTTGGTTGTGAGTCTAGATCAAATCCCAATGAAGAATGTTTTGATGGATATTGTTGTAGTAGATATTCCTCCAAGGTTTGGCATGCTTCTTTCCAGGTCTTGGCTAGCAAAATTGGAAGGGACACTACAACTAGATTTCTCCTATGCAACTATTCTGGTGTTTGGCCAAATGAGGAAACTGTATCAGGAACAAAAAATGAAATACATGATTACAAGCAAGGAGAAACCAATAAATCATCCAATTAACTATGTACATAAAGATTTAGAGTCTTTCGTTTTGTATTCTGATAGTTTCAATGATATCGATAGTCAGTTAGTAGAAGCAGATGATATTCCAGAAATAATAGAAATTTTCAAAGGAGTTTTAAAGAAAGAAGGAGAAGAACAATAGAACAACTTTGAGTGACCAGCTAAAGGTAATGGACAACAAGCAGACAAAGCATAGCAAACAGATTTTAAACATTTGCAAGAGGAGGAAGAAGGCTTGTGGACCATGGATTTCGATGGAGCAATGGGAAATGATGGCGCCGGAATTGGGATTTGGGTACGCAGTCCTCTCTCCACCCCCAACAAAGTGCCTAGTAATAGGCGGGTATGCTCTTACAAGTTAGCTTTTGATTGTTCAAACAATGAAGCTGAGTATGAAGCTCTAATTGCTGGCCTAAAAATTCTAAGAAAGTTGAACGCTAAGAGGATTGCAATATATGGCGATTTTGAATCGGTGATTAAGCAGGTCAGAGGAAAATATCAAGCAAAGCATCCTCGGATGCGGGCTTACCGTAATGCAGTTCTAGACATCCTAAAATTATTTTCATAATATACCTTGACATGTATTCCTCGTGTACAAAATAGCATTGCTGATGCTCTTGCTAAGGCAACAAGTAGTTTGAAGATCCCAATGAACTCCAGTAATAAATTCGAAATCCATGTCAAGCATCGTCCGACCGTCCCGGACAATCAGAGATATTGGCAAGTTTTCCAAGATGATGAGGAGATTGATGATTTTCTACAAAACAAAGGTACGTTCAAAGAAACCTCAATTGATGTAGAAAATGATGATGGTAAAGATAATGGTAAAGATGATGTGCAAATCAATCAAATGGATGTGTTGCAGCTAAAGAATAACATTATTACTAAAGGCTTGATACCTTTAGAGGAACTCTTTGATCAAGATGATGTAGCTCGCAAACCAACATTGCAGCCAACAAAGAAGGGTGTGGAAGAGGTCAATGTCGGAACAGCTGCTAATCCTAAAATGGTAAAACTATCTAAAGCATTGCCACAAAGGATAAACGACAAATATATCAGTTTGTTGTCTTCATTTTCCGATGTGTTTACTTGGGACTATTTTGACTTAAAGACATATGATACCAATATAATTCAGCACGCTATACCCATTAAGCCCAATCAGAAACCTTTCAGACAAAAGTTGAGAAGGTTAAATCCAAAGCTGTTGTCATCAATTGAAAAGGAGATAAACAGGTTGTACAAATCAGAAATCATTGTTCCCATCAGAGTTTTGGATTGGATCTCTAATTTGGTGCCCGTACGAAAGAAGAAAGGTTAGATTCGATTGTGCATTGATTTTAGAAATCTCAATAAAGTTTCGTTAAAAGAAAACTATCCACTGCCCAAAATGGATCATATACTTCAGCGAGTAGTGGGAGCATCTCGTATGTCATTACTAGATGGTTATTCTGGATATAACCAAGTTTCTATCCATGAAGATGACCGAGACATGACAACATTCACCACTCCTTGGGGAACTATTCATTACGCTAAAATACCTTTCGGTTTGAAGAATGTAGGTGCCACATTTCAGCGTGCAATGGACTTGGCTTTCGCAAATGAGAAGGATGTATTTTTGGTTGTGTACCTAGATGATCTGACGGTGTTTTCCAAATATGATGAAGAACACATGTACCATCTAAAAACTATCTTTCAAAAGTGCAAAAAATATGGACTGTCACTTAATCTGAAAAAGAGCTTGTTCACCATGGAGGAAGGAAAACTACTCGGGCACATTATCTCAAAGGATGGCATTCGTATTGACCCAGCACATGTACAAGCGATTCAGCAAATTGATCTGCCTTGGAATAAGAAAGAGATTCAACCTTTCTATGGTAAAATTAATTTTCTACGCCGCTTTGTACCTAATCTTGATGAAAACCTAAGAGAGATTAAAAACATGCTTAAGAAGGACAGCCAAGTGAAATGGACGGAGGAGGCTGTAAAATCTTTCAATTTAGTCAAATTGGCTCTTTCTTCGGCTCCAGTTCGAGGCAGCCCAGACTACACTTAGGATTTCATATTGTTTTCATTCGCTTCGGAGCATACTATGACAACTGTGCTATTGCAGAAAAGAGATGATAACGAAAGACCAATTGCTTTCTTCAGCCGAGACATAAGAGATGCAGCCTTAAAGTAAAACATCATTGAGAAGCAAGCCCTTACACTTGTGAAAGCATTGAAATATTTTTGGGTATATATTCTGCATTCTCGTATTGTGGCTTATGTTCCTAACGCTATTGTCAAAGATGTTTTAGTACAGAAAGATCCGGAAGGAAGACGAGGCAAGTGGATTGCAACTTTGTTGGAATATGATGTGGAAAGAAAGCCCACCAAGCTGGTTAAAGGACAGGGATTGGCGAAGTTAATGGCCAAATCAAACTTGTACGCCTTAGACATAAATCTGATCGCTGTTATGTTCGATGAGAATGAGGAAGGATCGTCAATTCAGGTATCTGAAATGTTTGCTATTTCGCCATGGTATTCAGATATCATATATGTGCTTAAAAATTTGTCACCACCACCCAGCATGACTAGAAACAAAGCTAGAACTCTCAAATTGAAGGCTGCCAAGTTCTGTATTCTAAATTCTGCACTTTATTGGAAAGATCCCAGTGGCGTTCTGTTGAATTGTTTGGTGGAAAAAGAAGCAAAGAAGGTCATGGAGGATTTCCACGAAGGAGACTGTGGTGGTCACCTTTTTTGGAAATCAACAGAAAATAAAGTCGTGAGAGCGGGATACTATTGGCCGACATTGTTTGCAGATGTATATAAGATGGTCAAGAGCTGCCATAAGTGTCAGATTTTCAAAGGAAGGTAAAATTACAGCCTTTACCACTTAAGCCCATTGAGGTGAGTGACCCTTTTCAGCAATGGGAGTTGGATTTCATTGGTGAAATTCATCCTGCTTCTTCTGGTCAGCATAGATGGATCCTCACAGTGACAGATTATTTCACGAAATGGATCGAATCAATTCCCACCAAACAAGATACAGATGTGGTAATTATTTCATTCCTTGAAAATAACATCTTGTCTCGCTTTGGTTTCCCGAATAAATTAATCACTGATAACACAACAACTTTCAAAGCAAAAAGGATGGTAGAGTTTTGTCATAAATATCACATCATTTTGGGTCACTCAGCTGCCTATCATCTGCAAGGCAATTGATTGGTGGAATCTTCTAATAAATCCTTGGTCAACATCATTAAGAAGCTGCTGGAAATAAACAAGAAGAGTTGGCATAAGAGGCTGGTTAATGCACTTTGGGCAGATCAGGTCAGTCAGAAGAAATCCATTCGTATGTCCCTATTTGAGCTTGTTTATGGAGTTAATACATGTTTCCTACCTCTATCGCAGCCCCGATAGTCAAACTTCTTCAGGAGGCCAACAGTGAAGATGATCCTATGCAGAGAAGGTTGAATCAAATGGTCCACTTGCAGTAGACCAGAGAAGAAGTTTTCCAAACCACGTCCAAGTTGCAGGAGAAGATAAAGAAAATTTATGACATAAAAGCAAAGGCGGACAAATTTTAGTTGGATGATGTGGTGCTGAAGTGGGATGCAAGGAATGAGGAAAAGGGTAAGCACGGTAAGTTCAAGAATCTCTGGAAAGGTCCCTTCAAGATTGCAGCATATCGGGGTAAGAATGCCTTTCTTCTGAAGGAAATGAATGGGGAAGATTGTCTAGGAGGCCGATCAATGGTCGGCTACTCAAGTGGTACCATTTTTGAGTTGTTGACGCTGCTTCCACTATCACTATAAATACCATTTTATTTCAGTTTGGTTAGAGTTTGTCAAGTTAGTCTTCAAGTCATTTCAAGATCAAATTTGAGTAAGTTTTTTGGTCATTTTGGTTTCATATATGAGTGAGAGTCTTGTGTTGTTTTTTGAAATTAATGACTCCATAGCCTAATGGACGAAGGAATTGTCTAGCTCTTCCAAAGATCTGCTGTTCTTGGCACCTCGAAGGAGCTACCATCCCCCATTGGAGCCAATGTTGGAGTCGATCTTGTCAGTCCTCCATCATAGATAAAAATTCTTTATGCATTTCATTTCTAGGTGTCTCGTTCCATTCACTCAACTGCATTTTGCTAGGGACATGCCATAATCTGATGGGAGGATCTTGTCAGTCATTACCCCTTACCCCTCATGTCTGGCACCTGCTGGATTAGGTCTTTTCATCAATATTTATTAAAGTCCATGACAGTCAATGTTTGATCTTTTAATGGACAAGAGTCATTTTCAGTCATTAGGTCTGGAGATTAGTCAATTTGGTCTTCAACCATGTCCAATAAAGCCATGCAGGCTGGAGGGAGGCCCTTACAAAGTTGTGATTTAAATATTTTCATCGTGATGTTGACTAAATTACGACTGTTCTTCAAAATGGAGTTTTGAAGAAAAGTAAAATAGTGTGTCATTTGTGATAATTTTCAAAAAAGTTTCTGATTAATCTCTTCAGGTGCATTCATGGTTTCCTTGGCCAAATTCCATGCCAACAACCCCTGCAAAATGTGCAAAAAAATTTCATCATTTTAGCTAAAAATCCAAAAGGGAAAAGTGAAATACAAAGTTGACTTAAATCAGGGAAAAGTGCCAAAACAAAAAATTATCAAAGTGGGTTTTGAAGAAAAAAAAATCAAAACCATGACTCCAATGGCTTTATATAGAGTTTTCAAAAGAAACAATGCCATTTTGCACGCCAAGGTTAGAGAGAAACATTTCAAAGTGAGTGAAAGAGCAAGCAGGCATTTTTGAGTGAGGTTGGAGGTGTTTTCACAGGCGCGGTGCATAGGCAGGGGGGCGCGACACACAGAGGGAGTGCGGCGCACTGGACACGACCCCATAGTCTTAGAATAACATGGGCGCGGTGCACACAAACAACGCGACGCACTGGGTATGATGCACGATGCACACCCATAAAGGCCTGGTTTTGCTCCAAATTGCAACAAATCGCCTTTGAAACCATTGAAATTGCCAAGTGGGGTCGACATCTCGGTTTCTCATCCAATTTTGTAAATATGATGATGGTTTATGGCCATTTATAGTTGCAATAAAAAACTCTTAAACCCTACAACTTGAATTCATCAAAGCCATTGCTCTTACTGTTGCAAATTTGTTGTGTTGATGCCAAGGTTCCTCCCTTTCATCTTTCCCTTCTTTCCATCGCTCCCTTCCCCCCTATTCCATTTTTTCCATATTTCCCTACCCCAAAACATTACTAAACTCCTATTCCCTATCCCCTCCACTCATTTGTCAAATGTAAAACCCCAAAATCCTACCTTATAAAATCCCCAAACCCTCCTACATGTCCCTAAACAAAATTTCTCCCCATAATCCTTAATCCCATCATATTATTCCCCTTCCTAATAGTCCCTTTTGCATTGTTCCCCTTGGTGGCAGAATTCATAACAACACATAGTTGCATACATCATCAAAGGGCAGTCCAAGAACAGTCCATGTACAACAGTCATGGCATCTGAGCATTCAACAGAGTATGAAGTGGAAACCCAAAGTGATTCATCCTCGGAAGAACAGGTTCCCTGGAGACATCATAAAAGTGGCAGACATGTTAGGGATGAACCAACCACCCTTACAGAATTGCAAGCCTACCCTCTTGCTATGTCATGTTTCCAGCATCTATCATGTTTTGATTTTTTTCAAAAGGTGGCTAGTGTTCAAGTTAATCATGAGTTGGCCCGTCTTTTTGTGCTCCACTTACATGGAGATCACGCTATCTTAGCCGGTGTCACCTTCACACTAACACCTGGAACTGTCTCATTAGAAACCGGCATACCGAACGTTGGAGAGCCATGGCACAAGAAACAGAAGGTTGATCGACAACATTATGAGCCATTTATTAAGGCTAGTTTCTTGAGGCAGCTCAAAATAGTCTTTCCATTCCGATATCTGAAAGATGAATATGCTCCACTAATGAAGTTGATCATGAAGTATTTCAGCTATGAGGGGAGGTTCTTTCATTTATATGCTTATCACATCAATTTTCTCATGCATTTTACCAGGGTACAGATGATGAACATCCCATATTTCATTTGCAGGAACATAGAGAGGATGAAAACCTTGATGCAGCACAAAACCCCTCAACAGCAACTTAACAGTGTTTACCATTTTTCTCTTATTAATATTTTGGTGGTTCATCAGTTGGGATTACAGGGCATTACTTGGGATGATTTCATCTCCCATGACCTCTTCAGCACTTCACAGGTATTATCAGAGGTTGAACATGAGATAGGTTGTCCTTCTCATCGGTATGAGTGCCATAAGGCCGCTACTATGTCGGTATTCATCACATATCAGAGAGGCAGTAAACATTTGTTTGCAGCAGCAAAGTGAGTGTTATCTCCACCCGGGGTGGAAGGGGCCTCGCTTCCGACATCGGCAACATAGGTACAGGACAGGGGTAGGGGGCCCATCCATGATGAGGGGCCATCAGGTGAATGAGAGGATGACTTCATCCTCATTCATGATGATGATACAGATGTGGAGAGTGCCAAACTTAGAAGGACCATCCAGGAGCAGCAAACAGAGATCCAAGCCTTGTCCCTCAATTTGGAGAGGGCTAAGTGGATTATCAGGTACTTGGAGAAGAGGAATAAACAGCTCGAAGACCAGTAGGAGATCATGGAGCTACAAAACATCTGCGAGAATCGCCAATCTGCCCAATAGAGGAGAATTGAGCTCACTCCATTAGAGCAAGAGATTAACAATGACGGAGAGTCTTGGCTCGAGTGGATCAACATCCACCTTAAGAGACTACTAGAGAAGGCCGACACGGACAAAACCATATTGAGGTAGATGGTTTGTCACTACAGGGCAAGGAACATGAGTTCAAAGGCTCGGATAAGGAATTTGAAGGCAAAATTGAGGAGAGCGACAAAAAGACAAAAAAGGAAAAATGAGAAAGATCGGCTCCAAATCTTGGCTGAAGCCTTTGTGGCCCACCAGAGCACTTCATAGAGAATCTCCAGCCCAAATTTCAAAAAATTTGAGGCAATTTTGGTCATTTGACAAATTTTTGTGCACAAAACAGGTTTTTTCTCCCTATGGCGCGACGCTTATGATAGGGAGCTCCAAATCACGAAAGGTTTACATTTTTATATTCACCATGAAAAATCATGACGGTTGGTGCATGGCCAAGACGTTTGGGTAAGTTTTGAGTCCCCAGGAGGTCAAAACCACTCAAAAAATGACCTCTCTGCCCCTATTTTGACACAGAGGAAGCAGTCTTTGGAGATTGAAGTTTCGAAGAGGCAAATGAGCACCAAATTCAGAAATTATACTTGGGTTGGAAAGTAGACATGCATGCTTTCTAACAAGCACACTTGGGCACAATTTGGACTCCAGAAAGTACCTCAAAATCGCCTCCAAAGTGGCGTGATGCATATAGTTTTGGGCACGGCACACAGAGACCCAAAGGCAAGAATCACTTCCGCTCCGCGACATTTCGATTCGCGATTTTCTCCAAGTGGGCCTGCTCATTTACACTACATTTTTCTCGGCACCTAAGGCAAAGTTTAAAAAGTATTTTCGTTAAAGGTTGGCTTCTATCCAAGTGGAAAAGGAAGGCGAGCAGTCACCTAAACAGTTTGTCATTTTTGTAACGCTGCAACTATCAGTAATCGTTGGCTTTCCATTTCCAGTTTGTAATGATTTGGAAAACTCCCCAACTTTGGGTCGTTCCATTTCCCAATGGAAAAGTCTATTTATTGTATGTTAAACCATTTGCAAAGTTTTGGTTGTAATTTATGGGAGACTGTGGGAGAGAAACTCAATTACTCATTGTATATTTTGACAAAGAATTAATGAAAGGCAGTGGCTCTGGTTCATGAGATTCATGTGGTGTGAGTGTAGAAAATGTGTTCTCTTTCTGTTTCATATGTATTTCGTTATGTTTCATAGTTCATTCATATTCATTTCCAGTGAAATTTTCTAAGTAAGATAAGGTAGAATTCATGTTCATTGCTTTGCCTATGGGAAAGTTTCACGTTCTGTGTTCTTCTTTTGTTGAAAAGGATTCATGTATCTATGCCCTATTCACCCTCCTAAACAATCTTTCCATTTCGCATTGTTTCAAATTTAATTTCTAGACTTTCTGCATGTCTTGCCTCACAAAGTAATATGTGCCTTTGCGTTAAATTCTCTGCTCATGCTCTTAATTGGTCCCATACATCCCAGAAACTCATTCATTTATCAAAATTTTCCTTTTGTTTCCATATTTATTTACCTAGCCTAAAATCAATATTCATAGTAAGTCATCTCAGACCATATTGTTTATTTATTCACTGAGCGTGACACGGAGAGAGCCCTCTCATGTTCTGGTAGGGTTAGCTACCAGACTGAGCATGGTTTGTGGTTATATTGAATTTTGCCTTCCTTGAGCCTAAGGTAGATTTAGGTGCTAACAATCGGCATGGATATTTTCCTAGATTGACAATGAATTTTTCCTTGCCTTTCCATTTCCTAAATAACCATGATGTAGTGGGTTCTCCATTTGGATTTTCTAATTGGTTCTCACATTCCTTATGGTTGTGGGTTAGGATAGAACATTTGGATCCCTTGAACAACTTGGGTCCCTATGGGTTGTGAGTTGAGATGGTAGTTCTCTAGATCCTTGTAACATCTTAGTTTCGTAAAGGCTATGGGTTGAGATACGAGTCCCTAGAGACTTGCACAACTGGGGAAGAGACCACTCTAGTTTAGTATTAGTGATTTCTAGACATGTTAGGTGAAACAATATTGCTTGAGGGTTGAAGTAGTTTGGCCTCTTGAAGCCCTAGTTGGTTCTATTTTGGCTTAATATGTATGATCCCACATTCATTCTTGGAATATGGTACGGGCATGATTGGATATATTTTTTTCATCCCCATATATGATCAGGTGATACGTGAAAGTCCCTTACTTGGTTGGAATTTTCATATGTTAGTATGAGATATTTTCATTATTGTGATCAATGAGCGTATGTACTGGTAATTATGTTGATCTTGTGGCTGATCTTTCATGGATTTTATTCTGGTTATATGCTAGTTATATGCCTAGTTATATGATGTGCTTTGTTATGGATCTTGTTCATGATTTCATAATTTTTCATTTGGTTAATGAATGCATGGGATAACAAGTGTTGTTGCAACTCACTTGAGGTGGAAATGATCCTTCTTGGTGATTTTCAATTGATGTTCAGACGTTTATGATCAAATATGCATTCATGACCTATAGCTTTTATGTTTACTATCTATTTTGTAAAATGTCCATCATGTCATATGCATATCTTAGTTGAGATCTTTCTTGAGTTTGAATTATTTATACTTTTCATCATATTAAACATGTTTCTGGAAATTTTTGGGAATGCCTAGGTAGTGGCCTGAAGGTCGTCCCTAAAAAATGGCAAAAACATCGCAATTGTTGGCACATAAGAAATAATTTTTGGTCATAATTTCATGGAGGTGGGCTTCTCGGTGAGGTTGGAATTTAATAACCACATGCACAGTGTGTCAAGGGTGTGTTTCAATCTTGTCCAAATGAGTTGTAGCTTGGTGTTGGCTTCTAGGGGCCTGACCCAGGTTTAGAAGTGTTTTAGCCAAACAAATCCTGCACTACCAGCACTTTCGGCAATAATCCACAAAGCGCAGACTGAAGTCTCACCCAAGGTAGTATGGGAGGGTCCTGGAACTAGGCTTCCGCACACTTGGGATGCCTTGATGTGGTTTAGAGGTTTTGCGAACCTTTCCCCAACATCACGTCGCCCTGTACTGCTACTGGGCTTCGCGTAGATCCGTGCAGATGCGATATCTTATTAATGAAGTTATTACAAATCTGATCTTCTTCTTACAGTATTTAAGAAAACATTTAACAATAAAACCCAGTGCGTGCAATCGTAATTATTGAAGACAGAGCATAAATTTATAACATAAGTAATAGATAGAGTTACCATAAATCACACAATGATTCAGAAATTCTTGTCTTTATTTATCTTCTGTCAATATAACTAGATCCACCCTGCGCACTCAGCTGCAAGGGTCCACGCACAAAGCTGCAGACTCTACCAGGTCTCTGCACACATAGTTGCAAAGCCTTTATCTATCTACCAACACCCTTGACTCGGACTTACAGACACCGATAGAATAGTATCTTCATAAACCCATTACATTTAAGATCTAAAAACCCAAAAAAACTGAAAACTAACCATAGAGCCTTGCAGACTTACTTTCTATTTTCTTACATTATTTTTGGGCGGAAAACCTTTTGACTTGACTTACTACAATTCACACTCTGTGCACCTCACGGAGCCTTTTCCATACTTTTACAAAAAATTGCAAGCTTTGAGCCCCAAAACCATTACACGGGACCTTCACTACCCAACATGCCCCCAACACAAACATTGTGACTCGTCCCAAGTCACTCAGCTGGTGCGACAATCTTCACGCGGAGGTCATTCAACAAATTTTGTGCTTCACTTACACTTGCAAAAAAATCTTCCGCCATCTGTTGTACCTGTTCCACACGGGCCACCAATGCATCAATATCTATTTCAGTTGCTTCTCTAGGCACATATGTTGCCTGCATGTGTGCCACCTTTCACACAATGGTGGTGGAAACCGCGAACGCCGCATTAAGCCAAGGCTGGAGACATTATTTAATCACTACTTCCTTTTGTCGAGCAGTGTCAGCTTGTATCTTCAAAGCCTAGGCCTCCCCCATATTGGCTAAGTGCTACATAATAGAAACCATCTGTGTTGTCCCTCTGACATTATCATAGGCTTGTTTTAGCTCCCTTGCCTCTGTTTCCAACTGTTGTAACATTGGATCTTACTGTAGTGAAGTGAACGTAATAAGTGATTGATCCAACAAGTCGATGCACTCCTTCATGGCACGTGTTATTGTTTCCCACCCAGATTGAATGATGCCTCTACACTACTCGATGACCTCCAGTGGCATAGAAGGTTGTGCTTACAGTTTCAATTCTGCAATGTATAAGTTCAGGGCCAACTAGACCCTTGCGGCTTCTTCCTTTGCTTCATGGAACCCACTAGCCAACTTGTGGATTCATATGGCGATAGGTAACTGAGCCGCAATCTGTAGCTCTAGGGCACAAGCACATGCTTCCCCTAAAAAAATTTCCAACTGTTGATTTTGTGCTACCGCTCTATCTCGTCGGAGGCTTAATTGTTCTATATTAATTCACTAATCACTGAGTACCTGTACCAAATGTCCTTCTCTAGTGCAAAGCTCCATTGTTGCAATGTCCTAGAGCTAGTACAAGCTTTCGTGAGGGAGGGTAGCCAAATTTAATCCAAGTGCCACAAGCCGGCCCACCGTAGCTCTGTCTGCCATATTTCTATTGTCACTGCTCCTACCGGGAGTGCGACAGTATTAGCCATTTTGGCCTATAGCAACTGCTGATTCGCTGATAGACCTGGGGCTCCATGGGTAGCAATGGTTCTTGGTTGCGAGGCCCGTACCCCAAGTTCCTGTAGCTACATGCAGAGTGCCCCCAACACAGTCTGTTGCTCTGACATGGCCTCATCGATCGCCTCTAGGGTGACTTCACGAACTCTATCCCCTATGTCACCGAGGTCACCCTCGATCAATGTGATAAGTTTCGCATCCCATTTAGACGCCTTGGCCTTCTTCTGTGGCTTTCTCCATTCTTTCGACTGTGGCCATTTTAAGGGCGACCCTGTGGTGGTTGGCGTTGTTCCTTATGTTCCTCTATCTATGGCCAGCTCTATAGTCACCTTTGAAGCACTTTCATCCTTTATCGTCGCATCCCCTCCTGCTATTGCCTTACCTGTAGAAGTCTGCGTTGCTTCCTAGGCTGCTCGTACTTCCACAACGTGATGTTCATTTCACTTTCGTTGTGCTACATGCTTAGCTTCAGCTTTCTATTTTTGGATAGCGATCTCATAGTGCCCCACTGCATCTGGTTCGCGCCACTCCAGTGGTCAAGTATCCAATAACGCATAGATAGCCTCATCAATGGCAATGGAGGGAAGTGTGGTCCACGTCTGTTCTAGGTCCTTGCTTGCCACGCTGTAGACATAGTGCATATCGGCTTTAAATTGACTACGTTCTTAACACTGTCATCTACCTCGGGGGACAAAAGAGGTCGCTGGTTGATCCATTATCAGACGTTCACTTTTATTAGTATCCAGAAAATCTTGACGTCTTGGATTCTGGGAGCGTCCTCTGTTGCCCAGATCAACGCGTATTTGGCAGCTTCTGGCCAATCCCGGTCCAAGGAGGGAAACTGACTATCTTCCGGTAATTCACTTCTAACCAACGTGATGGAAAACAGTAACCACGCATAGTGGAAGGTCTTACCCTCCTCTTGGACCTCCATGTAGTTGGTCAGGAATTCATCACAGAGGAATTGTGCCCTATTGAATTGTTTCCCTACTACACATTACTCAGTTAGTGCAACGACTATTGCGAGGACCTCATTGCCATGACATTTCTGCATCACTTTTCCTGCCAGCAGTTGGGAAGCAACATGGACCCCTTTTTCCAGAATACTATCAATAGCATAATCTTGCTACTTTTTCTCCAACTTATATTTCTTTTTCAGAGTTTTCATCCTTGTCACATCGCCACTCATATCAACTATTTCCATGGGGTCCCTTCCTTCATAGGGAAGCTGTGAGATCCTATGAATGAGTTTAGCCATATTGGGGATGGGTTTGTCTAGCCATAAGTATCCATCATGTACTAGAAAGAGTAGTTGTCTGATGACCAAAATTGTAATGGGGGGGCGGTGAAAATGTGGAATCAACAAAAGACACAGTAACCCTGCTTTCTCCACCTTTAGCAGCCAGTCCTGTGGCTAAAGCGTTGTAACAGCCCCCTATGCGCTTTGCTCCATCAGTTTGCTAATTGCCAAATGGGGAAACTTCTTAGTATCTGCAAGGTACTAGTCTTCAAATTTCATAGTAGAGATGTGGCCAGTCACCATTCCTTCGAGTGGAACCCTTTTAGGGAGAGACGGGGTGATGAGTATGTTTTCAACGAAATCCAGATCATTAGACACCTTGGCCTTCCCTTTCCTAGGAGGCGCATACTTGGGTCATCTTACTGGTTGGAGATCTTCTTCCATCTCTTCATCTGGTTTTATTTCTTCAATATAAGTTGGAGGATCCTCGACCTCTTCATCGCTCTCAATTGCAATGGCTTTTCCTTTTTCCTCCATCAATAATTTTCTGAATCGCGGATTTCGCGAAGAAGTTCGAACTGATCCTGCTACCTGGGGGTTCTTCTTGGTGTGTAGTATCCTAGGTGATTTTCGGATTTCACCTGTATCGTCTGTGAGGGTGGATAGCGACTTAAGTACGGATGCCTGTATTACCTTCGGCAGGTCTTTAAACCATGAACTACTTCGTAGGGATACTTCATTCATCTTGTGCCGCTCTTTGTGAACCCTAAACAATTTACTATGTAAGGGACCAAATGGTGTGTGGTAACAAGCCACCTGTGCTTTATATACCCTTTTAACTTCAAATTTGTCTGTTCTCCTTGTTTGTGGCTTATTAATGTGATTCTGGCATTAAATATACTCAGTCCTGTGCCTTAATGGCTCATCGCCCACTCCTCGGTGTCTTAAATGGGACAACTTGTCATGAACAGTAGATGCAATAGTCATCGTCCCTTCTTCCCATGCAACAGCACAGTCCCTAGTACGCAGATGCATTGTATGCTTTTTACTAGCACAACGCGCCATGTCCAAATTCTTCAACCTTCCTACAGACTCCTTTATATTCTTGCACCCTCTTCCATCCGTGTGGAGTGCTGAGACTGGGCCTCCTACAGATAGTCAGGTGGTCACACCCCTCGTGTGAGCCTTCCTCTTCCCTACTAGCCCGGGCTGCGTGAATCCTTCGCGTAGCGTTGAATCTGGTAGTGCATCATGGTCTAGGCTCCCTTGTTCAATAGGGTGCAGTCATAACCATGATAGCAAGGTCACGACTTGTTTAACATCGTTGGATGGCTCGCCAGGTCCGGTCTCCTCATTCACACATTCGTGTGTGCCGTTTGTGTGACTCCTATTTTTATTATCTCGATTTCTTCATCTAGCCTCGCACTTTTCCTCGTCAGCCTTACCGCCACTTCCTCTAGTTCGCAAAGTCGCATGCTGCCACACCAAATGGCTTTTTACAACTGTCGGATCCCTTTGACAAGGTCTTCCCATTCAAGGAAAACTGTAGGGGTAGTGGTTAGGCAAATTCTCTTCATTTCCCTATGTCTATTCATGGAGAGAGTTCTCTGCACACACCTTGCGGTGTTTATGGTCTTATTGGCCCAGCGAACCCTTGTTACACAAAGATTCCGTTGGGTCAATTATTGCATAGTATACAGTCATGTCCTCTGTTGTGGATGGGTGCCCGAACTGCTATATGGTGGCTACCCTGTTTGTCTCGAAAATCATCCAACCCGTACCTGCAACCTCCTTTTTCCTTTGTGGTTATTTTGCCTCATCTTCCTATGTGTACGCCATACTATTGTGTGCAATGCTCCTTCCATTATACCAGGCCACTTCTGCTCTACGATTGAAGTTCCACCGAGGGTGATGAACTCATCCTCATTTTTTACGCTGTCGTTTTCTCGCCGTTGCCTTGCCTCGGTGGTCACGCGTCACAGTGATCGAATCATCATATTACAGTTGAGGGTTGTGACTTCATGCAATCATTTTTGCCATTGTTCAGTCTCCTTATCTAAATCTGATGTGCAGGAGCTATTGCACTCGCATGAGATTCTTCCATCGGTTAAGGGATTCACTCGATCCTAGTCATGTGGTGTTATATGGTAGATGCAGTATAGTTCATCATCACTATCTTTGTCACACACTGGTTCAGTGTAGCATGCTCCTTCAGCTAGGTCCAGTGGAACTATCACATGGAGTGACTTTTTTTCAAATGTAATTTTTCGCCCTTTTAAGTTGATTACCCTATTCATGTTCGTGGCCCAATCTATTCTTAGCAATGTAGGGTAAGGATTACTGTCATCAACAATTTCTGTTACCTCAAAGTCTGTTTATGTACTTACGCCTTCAATGTCCACTGTCACCCCTTGAAATCTTCCCATCAATAAGATCTTTTGTTTGTTGGCCATCCATAGTTGAATAGAAGACCACTATAGTGTGTGCCTACCCATGCGTTCCCATGTTTGCTTAGACAACACATTCGCATCCAAACCTAAATCCAAAATGACCTGTTCCATCTTGTACTCAACGATTTATGCCATCATTTTCATCTCTCGCCTAGTGCGCAGAGCATGTTTTCCTAGTTTCTTGTGTACCTAGCGATCAGCTCTTGCAGTCCTTTAACTACTCTATTGTCACGTAGCAACTTCATACATGTCCCTAAAAAGGTGGTAGGTATAGAGGAATCCATTTCCGGCTCAATTTGATCCCTAACACCTAGAGTAGAGACTTCTGTGAAGCTCTTCAAAGCTTCTTTAGACATTCCTTTTACCTGTTCCATCTCAAAGTCAGGTTCCCTTGTAGGAGCGTTGCGACCTTTTGCCATCTTCTCCATGGTGTTTCCTCACCTCTCCCCCTATAGTTGCACCACTCCTTATTACCATGTTTACACTGGGTTCCTCTTTGCGCGGTTCCGACCTTATCATTTCGACATTTTGAGTTGGAGTGGGCTGCAATACCTATTTTTTGCACATCTGGGCAATTAGCGTCGAACAGTCTATCATTTCATGGTCAAACTATTCTCAGTACGGACACGATATCCTCGTCGGTTTAGTACAGTCACGAGCATAGTGCCTCGACCCTCCATAGTTATAACAGAATAGCTTTCCGCGCCCTCACCCAGGTCCCATTCCACTTCCTCGTCCACGTCCTTGGAAACCCCAGTGTGGCCCTACGGCTAGGTCAAAACCCTATGCCTTAGTCTGCATCCAATAGGTTGGGGTCCTCTCCATCATTAGCTCGTAGCATCGACACATTCGCTCATCATGACCCACTGACCTGAAGAAGTTGCAATACAGCTGCTGTGGAGTTTGGGTATACTTTTATAGCATGTGATATTTTTTTGTTGCATGCTTTCCTCCTACTTGACAAATCATGCACCAGAGCACAGGCACCATACTTGGTCATGCTTATACCTCCAGCCTTAATGGCATTGGCCACCCTCCCACCAGATAGTTTCCGAAGACGTGGTAGTGGTCCTTGTCATGACATTGAATTTTTCATTTGATGCACCCTACTTTTGTATGCACCTCCGCTTTGGGTGCCCTTTCTTGCTTCAAACATTGCATTTCTAAGAACAAGTTTTGTAGTTGCATGTGGATTTGTTGAACTCCCAAACCTGGATCCTATATTGGAGTTTCGTGAAACCTCATCAGTGTCTCTAATGCTTCTGCTTAGATTGAGATGTATTACTGTGATAGTGCCGTCCGTAGATGTGGCATCAAAGATGCCACAAAACACACGTAGTTCTGTGCATCTGTCAGCGTCATGTTAGCCTCGCAGATTGTACTCTTCAATCTCTGTTCCAAATCCCACAAGGTTTCACCAAGCATCATCATGATCTGCTTGACCCTGATAATCGATTGCGTTTCTAATTTTGGTCAGTTAAATTATTTGCCCAATGCATCATGAATCATCGCTATCCTCGCATTCAGGTGATCACTAGAGTACTTTATATACAACATCAACATGCGGTCCTGTAACGCGCTAACCAGAGTAGCCTTTTAGATTTTATCATCAGTTACGCCTTGGGCTTCCCATACAACCTTTACCACGAACAAAAAATAATCTGGTTCCTCATTTCCCATGCCTTTAAATACCAGCAACTTGACTGCACTCACCATCTCAACCTTCGGTGGTGGCAGATGTGGGTTATGTGAAGATGGGTTTTATTTAGGTGAAGTAGGTGATGGCATGGATGGCGGTGGTATCAAGTAAATGCGCTACTTAATCAACCGGACTGCACTTCTCGGAGAGAACGCTACAAGCTCCTCCTCGCTTTCTCATGAAAGTGAAATCAGAGGACTATTTTCTCATCCTTCTATCCCTCGGTAGCCTCTTCCGCTCCTCGTTACCCCAGACATCAATGGATGCACATACCCTGTTTTTCACATAACAACATTTTAATCCAAGTATTCAATGATTTGATGTACTTACTGCACGGTCCTTAGAGAAAGTGACTTTCTGCCTCACAGTAACTCACAGTTGTGTCTATCGCGAACTTGTTTACAAACCCTCCTATTATCCAATCCAACCAGTGATCTACTGCGTGTGTGATTTTATCTTCAGACACTTCGAGCCTACACACCAACTCTAGAGTCCACACGATGGGCTGATCCAGTCTGCACCTTCCCTGATTGTCAGCTAGCCGCGCAATCCACTCATACAGTTCTGTTGAGAAAGATGTGAGGAATATCTCATGGATTTTTGTGTATATGTAGCGATCCAGCCACCTTTCCTTAGATATCCATGGATTTCTATTTTCCCGTACCACAAACTTGTGAAGCTTTTGATCCAACCAATCTTCAATCTTTTTCTTTGTAGGGTTCTAGCGTTCCGACTTCAAACATCCCTTAAGCAGATCTCGGTCCTGGAAATGGAACCATTTGATGGCTTATAGGGGCTTCACCTAGGTTTAGAAGTGTTTTAGTCGAACAAATCCCCCACTACCGACCCTTTCCGCAATATCCACAAAGCACGGACTGAAGTCTCGCTTGAGGTAGTATGGGAGGGTGATGGAACCACGTTTTCGCACCCTTGGGATGCATTGATGTGGTCTAGAGGTTTCACAAACCTTTCCCTAGCCTTGTGCCACCCTGTATTGCTACTGGGCTTCGAGTAGATCCGCACAGATGTGCTATCTTATTAATGAAGTTATTACAGATCTGATCTTCTTCTTACAATCTTTAAGAAAACATTTAACAATAAAACCCAATGCGCGCAAACATAATTCTTAAAGACAGAGCATAAATTTAGAACATAAGCAACATATAGAGTTACGATGAAGCACACAATGATTCATAAATTCTTTTCTTTATTTATCTACCATCAATACAACCAAATCCACCCTATGCACTCAGTTGCAAGGGTCCGCGCACATAGCTGCGGACTCTACCAGGCCTCTACACACACAACTATAAAGCCTTTATCTATCTACCAAGACCCTTGAATCAAAATTATAGACGCTGAGAGAATATTGTCTTCATAAACCCATTACACTTTAAGATCTAAAAACCCAAAAAAACTGAAAAATAACTATAGAGCCTTTCTCTATTTATACATTTCCATGGTCTGCGGACCATGGGCAGGCCGCCTCACTTTCTATTTTCTTACACTATTTTTGGGCAGACAACCATTTGACTTCGCTTATTACAATTCGTGCTCTGCACACCTAGTGGAGCCTTTTCCATACTTTTACCAAAAATTGCGGGCTTTGAACCCCAAAACCATTACGCGGGACTTCAGCTACCCAACACTTAGGGATTGATCACAAGATGTGGTTGTTAGATGTTTGAGTGATCTAGTGTTCGCGAGTTGTGTTAGTATGTCTTTTGCTTTGTAGGCCCATTTCCATAACTATAACCTGTAGGTCAGGTGATATCATAATGACACTCAGTTCATGTTTACCCTCAAGATCTTGTAAAAGTGAGTGAATTTTGGAGGAGGAGTTACAGGGTGGTATCAAATCTTCTAGGTTGAAACACTTGGACTAGATGGGTTAAATGCATATTCTTATGCATGCATTTCTATTTTCTATTTTCTCGTCATGCTTCCATGTTGCTTATTTATTGTTATGGTTATGGTAATGGTTCTAATATTCATGTATGAGTTGGCATGTTTATGATATTGTATTTTGCTAATCTGGACTAACTTTTGCGGGTGCAAGAGTCTCCCTTGAGATATGTTGAGGTATGTTTTTTATTATGTGGTTACTTAGCTAACAATGGAGCATTTCAAGAAATAGAATATTAGAGATGAAGAGAAAAATGGTGGACTATAGTTCACATGACTCCCCTTACAAGCTTTATGGGAAATCTGTGGAATGGGAAAAGTCAGTTGAGCAGTAAGGAAATGATTATTCTCCCGATCTATCAGATACAATGAGGAGTATGAGGGCATAGGTTAGAAGTTGCAAGATGGATACTAATAGGTTGATTGAAGTAGGATAAAGACCTATAAGGGCTCAAAAAAATAAATAAGAAACCAATGTAGTGATTCTTCAGATTCTTTCTAATTTATAGAATCATGGATAGTTGGGGATAAATCATTATATAGGGAGGAGGGGAAGACTAATGGAGCTTATGCTAGGAGGTCTTGTATAGGACACAAAATGGATAGAGATAATACAGTCAGAGGTGGCATATTTTTGGATCGCCTGAGAGGAGGGCTAACACTCAAGGATTCTATTCTAATTATAGTTCCAAGAGACATCAACATAATCACCAACATAACCTTTATAATAGGAGTGAGAAGGGATATTTTCCATAAGATTTGAACAAAGACAAGCCTCTTAGATTTTATGGACAGATGAATAAATCATAATATGCAGCAGCATGGATTCTTGAGATGAAGAATTTTTTCAGATTGAATTAGTATTCTGTTGGGTCCCTATAATACTAGTGATTACCCCATTACTATTGTAGTTATAACCCTTATTAATATTTTTGTGCCCCTATTGCCCCCATATTGTTATTGTTGTGCCCCTAGAATCCCTTATTGTTATTTTTGTGGCTTATATTATTATTTTAGGTCGGCTTATTTATATTGTGACTCTTAGGACTCTTTATATATGGCAAGGAGGTTTTGTCATTTGAATCATCCAAGAATTTTTCATTTAATGTAATTTAAAGGAGGTTTCCCCCTCGAAGAGCCTGAATTCTAAGGCGTTGATCTATCTTTTCTATCTTTTCTTGAGCTAGTTTCATAACATTTGGTATCAGAGCTTTGGATTCTAGGGTTTTGCTGTTCCAAACAGGTCATCGTGGAATTTTTGCTATAACTTTTTTTCTGTGACATATCAGAAGTAAAAAAAAAAAAACCCATTTGAGACGAAATCGCTCTGAATCTTGGGTCCAAATTTCAGAGATTTTAGCACTATATTTACGGAGATATGAGCTGAGGAAGTTGGTCTTTTTGCAGACTCCTGAATTACATTCCAAACAGGTGACCTAGGGAGAATTGTCATAACTTTCTCTATGGGGATCGGATTGAAATTTTGTAAGAAGGTACAGAAAGAGGACGGACTTTAGTTTTTTTGTATGTATTTTTCAGATCCAAAGGTGGAAACAGCAACTCGTGACACGTAGTACAATTTCACTCTATTGAACTAGTCTATAATCAAGTCACTGTGGGAGATTTCGCATAACGCTTCCTTGGAGAATCCAATTTGGGTCAGACTTATGGCATTGGAAAGAGGACACAGAGGGCTACTACAGGTCACAAATTTAGAACTATATGATTGGAAAGTACAGAGATACATCAGAGGCAATATCGAGCTCCTACAAAGTGAAAAACGGTGTGTAGATTTTCTTAAATTTTTGCTTAATCTTGGTTTGAAAATTTATTTTGAAGGAATTCAAAGGGCATAGTAGAGCATTATTATCGGTAACTGATTCCCCGAGGAAAGAAAATTCTAATATGGATGGTTTAAAGAAAGGTGTAGAAGCTAAGATGATTGAGGTGGAAGCTAAGATGGATGATTTGAAGATAGATTTGAAGACAGACATGGACGAATTGAAGATAAATATGAATACGTTGCTACAACAAATTGGCACTAAGGGTGAAAGGGTACTAAAGGAAACTCATTATGAGAATAAAAGAAATGTTAATCATGATTCCATAGACGCTAATGTTGGATCGAAGACTCACCATATTCCAAAATTGATATGAGGAAGTTTGATGGCAAGGATCCTGCCACATGGATATTACAGATGGAGCAATTCTTCGATCTCAATAATGTGCAAAACACACAAAAGGTACGTATGGAAACTTTATATGGAACCAAATCAGTTTGTATGGTATCAATGGCTTTGCTCTCGTAAACTAATTTATCACTTGGGCAATTATTACGGAAGAATTGATAGCACATTATGAGGATACAAAAAGCAACACTTTTTTTAGCCAATTGATAAGTCTCAAACAAAAGGGTTCAATAATGGAGCACATTGAGGAGTTCCAAAAATTGAACATAAGCGTAAAAGATATTCCAGAGGAGCATAGGATTGATGTGTTCATAGGGTCTTTAAAGGATAATATCCAACATGATGTTCGCCTTTGGGAACCTGATTCATTAGAGAAGGCATTCAGGTTAGCAAGAAAAATGGAAAGCAAAATTATGGCAACCAAGAAGCATACCACTCACAACTATCAAGACGGAAGTGTTGTTGCCCCTAGTCTTCCACAACCTACAAGGTTGACACCACAACAATTGGAAGAAAAAAGATCAAAAGGGCTTTGTTATAGTTGTGATAGAAAATACACTAAGGGTCATAACTGTGCTGAGAAGAAATTATTCTACATAGATTGTGAAGAGGAAGAAGAAAAGGAGAAATAAAGGTCAAAAGAAGAGGATATACTCCAGGAACAAAGCCTAGATGAAGATCAAATAAATCCAACCATATCTTGTAATGCATTGGCGAGAATTACCACTCCTCAAACCATCAAGATAGAAGGACAAATCAAGAAGAAAAGGGTAATAGCTTTGATTGATTCAGGAAGCACCCACAATTTTATTCATTGTAAGGTAGCAAAATAATTGAATTGCTTCCTATATCCATCACCAGAGTGTCAAGTGATGATTGCAAATGGAGGAACAATAAATTGCTCTAGAAAGTACCATAATATCAAGCTATCCATGGGAGAATATGTATTGATTAGCCCAATGCTTTCCATTCCAGTGGGAGGTGCTGATGTTGTACTAGGAGTCCAATGGCTACAATCCCTCGGTACAATAGCTTTTAATTTTCAGGAACTTTTCATGAAATTTTCTACAGAAGGAAAGGAAGTTGAATTAAGGGGTATTGCAGGGAAACCAAGAAAGGTAATAAGCTCTAATGGTATGAAAAAGCTTCTAAAAAAGGAGCAAAGAGGTGTAATTGCACAACTATGCTCGCTAGATGTTTCCACATCAGAATCATCTATTTCTCTAGATCTCCAAAAAGTCCAGGACAGTCATTCCAAGGTATTTGAGACTCCCAAAGGTCTCCCACCTATGTGTGATCATGATCATGCTATTCATCTGATTCCAGGAAGTGTTCCTCCGAACAACAGGCCGTACAGATATCCCTATGTCCAAAAGAGTGAAATTGAATGTATGGTTGCAGAAATGCTAGAGGCTGG
>APFE030977536.1:323940-390027 GCA_000404065.3 Pinus taeda | reverse complement strand
TCGTAGCGCGCTACGAAACTGCTGAATTATTTGAAACAGCTTGCTTTTGACCCGAGATCTTTATCACCCAAACATTTGATTGCCAAAAACTCCCTTACCTTCCCTTTTCCTTTGAAATATTTTCAGTGATAAAACTCCATATCCATGCATCCATTTAAAAACCTGTTTCATGGGGAGATGAATATGGGTGACAGTAACCTGCCCAAGCAATTTCAGCGAATTCCAGTGCACGGTTTCCAAGAAATTGACCCCCATCACCTTCATCCATTTTCACTTTTTCTCGAAATCCGTGCATTCATTGACCACAATTTTTCTATGGGAGGTGCATAATGACGATGAAAACATGCTCAAAAAATTTTAGTTCAATCCAATCTATTGTTTGGGAGCTATGGACAAAACAAGTTTCTGTCTTACAAAAATCTAGCATCAGCAGCATGAGGGTGCAAATCTGAAGGTTGAAGCAGACTCCTGTAGCTTAGATCTAGCCAAAGGATACCTGCACAAGAAAAATAGCCACATATCAGCAACCAAACATGCATGAATCCACAGAAACAAAGGCATGTAGCAGAAGGAAAGGCCATAGCACCTCATAGAAAATGCATTCGACTTCCAGGTAAGTGACTAAACCCATTCCTTTGTTGCATGAATGTAATTTAAAAACTACATGGACAATGAGATGGTTGTGATTAAATGAGATCGATGGCCAGCTAACTAGCCACCCTCGTCTAGTTCTACAGTGCTCAGTCGAAAATCATATAGCACAAGTGTCTAGTCAACTCACGAGAAATCTAAAAAATAGGTAGCGGCATATGTTTTGAACTCCAACATAGATAATGGGAAGTGATTACAGGCAAAAAGCATATAGTCTCATGATGGCACTACAGTAGGGACCAATAGTCCAAATAATGCCAACGCAGATTTTTGCCATCTCACCATCAGCGGAAATATCTCACAAAAAACATAAGTACTCTGCCTCGAACTCATTCACCACCTTTGTTTCCATTTTATCATCGTCCCTGCAACTGCAACAAGCTATATACCACCTCCATAGCCTCGAAACCATCGTTCTCTGTCAATTTTCTGCTATCGACATTCTGCAGGAAGCTGTAATAGTTCTACAGGAAGGCTAGTGAGCAACTCCGCAAAGGAAAATTCGGGATTTTATGTCAAATTTGAGCTTGAAAAGAGGTAGTCTCAGAAACCCACTATGCATGTGATATATCTATACAAGGTGGTGGAATTAGAAGCAAAGTATTGGGTTGAAAAAGGCAAGGAACGTGAGCACAAAAATTCTGCCTGTGTTTTTCTTAGTTCTACATAGTCTCTCTGTTTTCTTCTCTACATTCAAAATCTGTCTGTTTCTTCCTCACATTCTTCTATAAAAAAGAAAAAAATAAAAAGGGGATGCAACCATAGAAATCAAGCATGTAAAAAAACAAATTTACCAAGTCTGTTTACTCTAAATAAAACACTATGTTATATATTCTTTGTTCTGTCAAAGTCTTAATTTTTTTTTCTTCAAAAACCAAGAAGCAAATCTAGGTTATAAATAGTTTGAAGAGAGGGAAAAATTGAGAATTGGTGGTGTGAAAAAATAAGAACATGGGAAATTCCCTCTCTGATTTTAGAAAAAAAACAAAACTCATCAATCCTTCTATTTCCGGTTTTGGAAGTTATCGCCTTCTTCCTCACTTGAGAATTTTCCGAAACCACTAAACACCATGCCAGGAGGTTTTATGAGAAAGGAGCCTTTGAACTCCAACAAATTGTATGAGCTCCCAGAAGTGGTGGCCCTCTTCACCAGGGAAAACTGGATGTCTTTCTTTGAGAGAATTCATGGATATGATGAGGAGGTGACCAAGGAATTTTTAATGTCCTTAAGACCCCATTTGAACACATGCTACAGTCAATTTCAGGGGTTTGAACCTATAGCTTACACTAGAATTTATCAGCAGAATCACAGGTCTTCCACTTGGGCTCCCTTGGAGCAAAGAGGAAAAGACAAAAATAGAGAAAGAAGAACATGAAACAGAGGAGGAAATCAAAACAAAAGATGAGAAGGAAGAACCTAGAACAGAGAAGAAAAAGACCAAAGCAGAGAGGAGGAAACCCAGAATAGAAAAGGAAAAGACTAAACCAGAGAAGAAAAAGACTAAAGCAGAGAATGTAGAAACTGAACAAGATGAGAAAGAAACCAAAACAAAGCTTGAGGAATCAAAGCTAACAGAGGCAGAGAAGACAAATGAAAAGGAAAAGGGGGAAGAAGAGAGACAACAGTGGGAGGAGGTGGATATAAAGTCAAGATTCCATGATAAAGAGGAGGATATGACATCAGAAGCATGGGATGTCAGGGAATCCATTAGAGCCATCAAGGATTAAGAGATAGATTAGTTGCTTAGAGGATGAGCAACACCTTCAGTAGGGGGTGATGATGAGCCCCAAAAATGGGTAATTATATGGGCTCATTTTGCCTCTTAATTTGACTTAATCCACCATTCTCATTAGTTTATTTTATGTTTTTTATTATATCTATGCTAATATAGTGAATTGGGTTAGTCATTATGCCAAAAAGTCTAATGTGTGCTTTATGCAGATTTTTGGTGAATTTTGAGACAAAATCAAAGGTTTAATGAGCATTTGGCAGGCAAATTCGAGGAAGAACAAGGGAGAGGATTTGTAGGAGGGTGTCCCCTTCATTTATGAACCCTTACCTCGAATTCACCATCAGAAACTTGGAGTAAAAAGGCCCACATTGATGATTCCAAGGGGCAGTGGAGCAAGTCAAGTAGGACTTCGGTTATCTTCAGTTCTAGGAAGCCGATCTCCTTAATTTTAGGAGGACAGTTGGAAGTCCCCATTTGTATAAATAAGAAGGCTTAGGGCCTCAATTTTTTTAGTTAGATGTTAGCCATTTCATAGTCTATTTTTTACACTTTTGTGCAGCCTTGTACTCAGCTCATTTTTGAGCTCCTTTTTCAAACAGTTTTGTGATATAACTATTATTTTTTGATCAATGAAGATGAATCCAGCTTTGAACCAGCACTGAGCTCTTCTAGAGGGCTGAAGCTCTTGGGTTAGGGCCAAACCCAAGCTGCCCAGTGTTAGATTCGGTCTTGTCAGTCCTTCGTCAGAGATCAAAACTCTTTCTGCATCTCATTTTTAGGTGTCTTGCTCCATTCACTCAGCTACATTCCGCTAGAGGCATGTCATAATCTGACGGAAGGGTCTTGTCAATTCATTCCCCTCATGTCTGGCACCTGCTGGCTTAGGTTTTGTCATCAATGTTCACTAAATTCCATGACAGTCAATGTTTAATCTTTTAATGGACAAGAGTCTTAGGTCTAGGGATTCATTAATTTGGTCTTCAACCATGTCCAATAAAGCCATGCAGGCCAGAGGGAGGCCCTTACAAAGTTGTGATTCAAATATTTTCATCGTCATGTTGACAGATTACGACTGTTCTTCAAAACTCTGTTTTGAAGAAAAGTCAAATAGTGTGTCATTGGTGATAATTTTCAAAACCGTTTCCAGTTGATCTCTTCAGGTGCCGTCATGGTTTCCTTGGCCAAATTCCATGTCATGCAACCCTTGTAAAAAGTGCCAAAAATTTCATCATTTTAGCTAAAAATTCAAAGGGAAAAGTGAAATACAGAGATGAATTAAATCAGGAAAAAGAGCCAAAATAAAACATTATCAAAGTGGGTTTTGAAGAAACAAAAATTAAAGCCATGACTCCAATGTCTTTATATAAGATTCCCACAAGAAACAAAGTCATTGTGCACACCAAGGATAGAGAGAAACATTGCAAAGTGATTGTGAGAAGCAAGCACGCGTTTTAGGTGAGTTTGGAGGAGTTGTCACATGTGCGACGCACAGGCAGAGGAGCGCGACGCACATAGAGAGCATGGCACACAGGGCGCGACCCCATAGTGGTGAAACTACACGGGTGCGACACACACACAGAGTGTGGCGCACTGGGTTTGCTGCGCGGCGCACACCCATAAAGGCTCGGTTTGACTCCCAATTTGCGACAAATCGCTTTGAATCCCTTCCAATTGATAGGTAGGGTCAACATCTTGGATTGTTCATATATTTTTGTGAATGTGATGGTGGTTTATGGCCATTTATAGTTGTAATAAACACGCCTAAACCCTACCACTTGAAATCATCAAAGCCATTGCTCCTAGGGTTTCAAATTTGTTGTGATTGATACCAAGGTTCCTCCCCCCCTTTCACCTCTCATTTTTCCCCTTCTTTCCATTGTTCCCTTCCCCCTATCCCATTTTTTCCTATTTTCCCTACCCTAAAACATTACTAAACCCCTATTCCCTATCCTCTCCACTCATTTGTCAAGTATAAAACCCCAAAATCCTACCTTATAAAATCCCCAAACCCTCCTACGTGTCCCTAAACAAAATTTCCCCCCCATAACCCCTAATCCCACCATATTATTCCCCTTCCTAACACTCCCTTTTTGCATTGTTCCCCTTGGTGGCAGAGTTCATAACATCACATAGTTTCATACATCATCAAAGGGCAGTCCAACCACAGTCCATATACAGCATTCATGGCATCTGAGCATTCATCAGAGTATGAAATGGAAACCCAAAGTGATTCATCCTCGGAAGAACAGGCTCCCCGGAGACATCATAAAAGTGGAAAACATGTTAGGAATGAGCCAACCACCCTCACAGAATTGTAGGCCTGCCCTCTTGCTATGTCATGTTTCCAACATCTGTCATGTTTTGAGTTTTTTCAGAAGGTGGATAGTGTTCGAGTTCATCATGAGTTGGCCCGTCTCTTTGTGCTTCACTTACATGGAGATCATGATATCTTAGCCGGGGTCACCTTCACACTCACACCTGAAACTGTCTCATTAGCAACCGGCATACCGAATGTTGGAGAACCATGGCACAAGAAACAGAAGGTTGATCGGCAGCATTATGAGCCATAGATTAAGGCCAGTTTCTTGAGGCAGCTCCAAAGAGTCATTCCATTCCGATATTTGAAAGATGAATATGCTCCACTAATGAAGTTGATCATGAAATATTTCAGCTGTGGGGGGAGGTTCTCTCGTTTATATGCCTATCACATTAGGTTTCTCATGCACTTTACCAGGGTACGGATGATGAACATCCCATATTTCATTTGTAGGAACATAGAGAGGATGAACACCTTCATGCAGCACAAAACCCCACAGCAGCAACTTAACAACGTTTATCACTTTGCTCTTATTAAGATATTGGTGGTTCATTAGTTGGGATTACAGGGCATTACTTGGGATGATTTCATATCCCGTGACCTCTTCAGCACTTCAAAGGTATTATTAGAGGTAGAACATGAGATAGGTGGTCCTTCTCATCAGTATGAGCACCACGAGACCACTACTATGCCAGTATTCATCACCTATCAGAGAGGCAGTAGACATTTGTTTACAGCTGCAAAGCGAGTGTTATCTCTACCCGAGGTGGAAGGGGCCTCGCTTCCAACATCGAAAACATAGGTACAAGGCAAGGGCAAGAGGCCCATGCATGACGAGGGGCCATCAGGTGAACGAGAGGCCGACTTCATCCTCATTCATGATGATGATACAGATGTGGAGAGTGCCAAACTTAGGAGGACCATCCAGGAGTAGAAAACGGAGATCCAAGCCTTGTCTCTCAATTTGGAGAGGGCTAAGTGGATTATCAGGTATTTGGAGTAGAGGAACAAATAGCTTGAAGACCAGCATGAGATCATGGAGCTGCAAAACATCAGCGAGAATCACCAAGCTGCCAAACATAGGAGGATTGAGCTCACTCCATTAGAGCAAGAGATTAACAATGACCGAGAGTCTTGGCTCGAGCGGATCACCATCCACCTTGAGAGACTACTAGAGAAGGCTGACAAGGACAAAACCATATTGAGGCAGATGGTTTATCACTACAGGGCACGGAAAGTGAGTTCAAAGGCTAGGATAAGGAGTTTGAAGGCTAAATTGAGGAGAGCGACACAAAGACAAAAGAGGCAAAAAGAGAAATATCAGCTTCGAATCTTGGCTGAAGCCTATGTGGACTAGCATAGCACTTCATAGAGAACCTCCATCCCAAATTTCAAGAAATTTGGAGCATTTTTTGCATTTTGGCAATTTTTTGTGCACAAAATAAGGTTTTTCTCCCTGTGCATTGTGCCACGGGTAGGGAGCTCCAAATCATGAAAGGTTTATATTTTTGGATTCGGCATGAAAAATAATGACTGCTGGTGCATGGCCAAGAAGTTTGGGCAAGGTTTGAGTCCCCAGGAGGTCAAAAACACTCAAAAAATGACCTCTCTGCCCCTATTTTGACACATAGGAAGCAGTCTTGGGAGATTGAATTTTTGGAGGGGCAAATGAGCACCAAATTGAGAAATTCCACTTGGGTTGGAAAGTAGACAGATAGGGTTGTCTAACAAGCACACTTGGGAAAAATTTGGACTTCAGAAAGTACCTCAAATCGCCTCCAAAGCGGCGTGACACATATAGTTTTGGGCGCGGCGCACAGGGACCCAAAGGTCAAAATCACTTCCGCTCCATGACATTTCGATTCGCGACTTTCTCCAAGTGGGCCCGCTCATTTATACTACATTTTTATTGGCACCTAAGGCAAAGTTTAAAAAGTATTTTCACTAAAATTTGGCTTCTACCAAGTGGCAAAGGAAGGCGAGCAGTCACCCAAGCAATTTGTCATTTTTGTAATGCTGCACCTGTCACTAATGGTTGGCTTTCCATTTCCAGTTTGTAATGATTTGAAAAACTCACCAATTTTGGGTTGTTCCATTTCCCAATGGAAAATTCTATTTATTGTATGTAAAACCATTTGCAAGGGGTGGGTTGTAATTTCTGGGAGACTATGGGAGAGAAACTCAGTTCTTCATTATATATTTTGACAGAGAATTATGAAAGGCCGCAGCTCTGGTTCATGAGATTCATGTGGTGTGAGTGTAGAAAATGTGTTCTCTTTATGTTTCATATGTATTTCGTTATGTTTAACAGTTCATTCATATTCATTTCCAGTGAAATTTTCTAAATAAGATAAGGTAGAATTCATGTTTATTACTCTGCCTGTGGGAAAGTTTCACGTTCTGTGTTCTTCTTCTATTGAAAAGGATTCATGTGTTTATGCCCTTTTCACCCTCCTAAACAATCTTTCCATTCCGCATTTATTTCAAATTTAATTGCTAGACTTTTTGCCTATCTTGCCTCACGAAGTAATCTGTGCCTTTGTGTTAAATTCTCTGCTCATACTATTTGTTGGTCCCATATATCCCAAGAACTCAGTCATTTACAAAAAATTATTTCTTATTTCCATATTTATTTACCTAGCCTAAAATCAATATTCATTGCAAGTCATCTCAGACCATATTATTTATCTATTCACTGAGCGTGACACAGAGAGAGCCCTCTCCTGTTCTGGTAGGGCTAGCTACCAGACTGAGCGTGGTTTGTGTTTACCCTGAATTTTGCCTTCCTCCAGCCTAAGGCAGATTTAGGTGCTAACATAATGGCGACTCCGCTGGGGATGGAAAATGGTTTGCTTGAAGATTGTTTTTCCCCAGTACATATCTCAAGTTCATAGCTGATTGTTGATGGTGAACAACGATCAGACATAAGAAGGCTGAAATCATTCACTTAGCGACTCCATTCACTGAAGAATCCAGCAATTGGTGCTTCATTATGACTCCACTGCAGAAAGATCAGTAGCTTTGAGATTTTCAAGATGGAACGGGTTGTAAGAAGATACGCTCCGATGAGCCGAGATCACATTCCAGGCTTCCCAAATAAAATTCTGAAGGTATATTGGTCAAGGAATCTGCCTACGTTTAAAGATGATGGTAAGAAGGACGCTGCTTTACATCTAGTTCGATTTCACATGCATATTTGCAAGTTGAAGGTTTATTTTCCTGAAGATTTCTTAATGAATATATTCCTAGCCACTCTAGAAGGTGAAGCCCAATATTGGTATGAAAGTAAGTCGCCTGCTTGTATTCACTGTTCAAATGATTTTCATGCCATGTTCTTTGAGAAGTATGAAGACTCTTATCCAGCATTAAATTTATTTCATGACTGCTGCAAATACGCTGATGTTTTTATTGAAAGCCTTGAAAAATATTATGAAGATGATAACTTCATGGATGAAGAGATCATGGAAGCCCTGTGTGAAAACCCATTTCAGCAGCATGAAGATGATCAGGAAAATTTGCAGCATGATCAAGATTTTAGTATGGTGGAAGATGAAGGAGTTTTGCCTCTTGATAGTCAACATGAAGTACATGAAATGGATCAGTAGTATGAGGAAAATTTATATATTCCTTTACTTGAAAATATTGAAGACAATCACTGTTTGAGCAAAAGGAAACAAAAGGTCTTATCTCCTTTGTCTGAAGACGAGATAGATCAACTCTTGCATGGTCATGTTCCAGCTCAAGCTAAAGTAGATTTGCAGTGCACACATGGTCAAGAAATTGTTGGTGAAACTTCTTCCACTTTTGAAAAGGATGACAATCCGGTGAACAGCTCGATAGATCAGCGGGTTGAAGATTTCGATATGGCTGAAAGTGGTGAAAGAAAAAGCGTCGTTTCGGGTCTGTCCATAGAAGAAGACAGCATGCAGGGAAATCTAGTTCTACTTTCAAAATGTGATAACGTTAAGTCATCCCTTTTAGATCCAGATTCGGATTATGGTGACCAAGAAAACCTTGTACTAAGTCCCATGAAAGAGAATTTTGTTGTTAAAATCACCTGGAATGAAGAAAACAAATTTTTGATTCCAAATGTTATCATGTCATCAGAACAAAGACTTCATAAAGAGGTAATCCAGTCAGCTCATGAACAACAAGATGAGAATTTTGTTCAAGTAAGTGAAAAAGATCCGGGTGAATTTATGGTAGATGATATAAATGATTTTGTTGGGTTTCAAGAATCATTTGAAGTTTCTTTTCTCATGATTGATGAATGCAAAGACAATATGGCTGTCATATCATATGAAGATGATCTACAATATATCCAGACTTCAGCAGACCAGACCATTCAGGATTTCCTTTCAGATTCTTCCTCATATGTCTCATGTTTTGAAATATTTTTTGAAGAGGAAATCTGCTCATCCACTTGTTTACAAATTTTTGAGGACCAGGACCATACTTTTTCTAAAGTACATTATGAAGAAAGACCAGAATCAAGAGAAAAAGATACCTTGTTTTTCCAGCAAGAGGTCAATCTTCATGTTTTTCATGATCCAATGGCAAATCTGTTGCAGTCAGCAGTGAAGGTGATTATTGCAGTATTCAGTGATGAAGGAGATCATGGTCAACTATGTTTTTGGATGCCCAGTTACCAGTATCTGTTATTGACCAGGAGATCTGATCAGGAGAATCAATCAAGAAGGCATCTTCTTGATTGGTTATATTGGAAGACACATTACACATGATTGTACATATTGCATTAATATGCAGGTGGATGTCATCATAATTTGAAACCCTCGAATCTCGATGTACTACTGCCATTGAATAAGTTTTGTCAGTTCTTGTTTTAGTTAAGTTAGTCATGAGTCATTTCCTTTTGCATTGAGTCAGTTTTTCAGTCATGTTGGTTTCATAATTAATGTCGGTTTAAGTAAAGTTCCAGTCAATAAATGTGTCAAAGTCTTGTGTTTTTTGTCGAAATAATGACTCCATAGCCCAATGGATGAAGGCACTGTCTGCTCACCCAAAGATCTGCAGTTCTTGGCACCTCCAAGGAGCTAGAGCTACCATCCCCCATTGGAGCCAATGTTAGAGTCGGTCTTGTCAGTCCTCCGTCAGAGATCAAAACTCTTTTTGCATCTCCTTTTTAGGTTTCTCGCTCCATTCACTCAGCTGCATTCCACTAGAGGCATGCCATAATCTGACGGAAGGGTCTTTTCAATTCATTCCCCTCATGTCTGGCACCTGCTGGCTTAGGTCTTGTCATCAATGTTCACTAAAGTCCATGACAGTCAATGTTTAATATTTTAATGGACAAGAGTCATTTTCAGTCATTAGGTCTAAGGATTAGTCAATTTGGTCTTCAACCATGTCCAATAAAGCCATGCAGGCCAGAGGGAGGCCCTTACAAAGTTGTGATTCAAAGATTTTCGTCGTCATGTTGACAGATCACGACTGTTCTTCAAAACTCTGTTTTGAAGAAAAGTCAAACAGTGTGTCATTGGTGATAATTTTCAAAAAAGTTTCCAGTTGATCTCTTCAGGCACCGTCATGGTTTCCTTAGCCAAATACCATGTCATGCAACCCCTGCAAAAAGTGCCAAAATTTTCATCATTTTAGCTAAAAATTCAAAGGGAAAAGTGAAATACAGAGTTGAATTAAATCAGGAAAAAGAGCCAAAATAAAACATTATCAAAGTGGGTTTTGAAGAAACAAAAATTAAAGCCATGACTCCAATGTCTTTATATAAGATTCCCACAAGAAAAAAAGTCATTGTGCACACCAAGGATAGAGAGAAACATTGCAAAGTGATTGTGAGAAGCAAGCACGTGTTTTAGGTGAGTTTGGAAGAGTTGTCACAGGCGCGGCGCATAGGCAGAGGAGCGTGGCACACATAGAGAGTGCAGCGCATAGGGCGTGACCCCACAGTGGTGAAACTACACGGGAGTGATGCACACACAGAACACGGCGCACACCCATAAAGGCCCAGTTTGACTCCCAATTTGTGACAAATCGCTTTGAATCCCTTCCAATTGACAGGTAGGGTTGACATCTCAGATTGTTCATATATTTTTGTGATTTTTATGGTGGTTTATGGCCATTTATAGTTGCAATAAAAATGCCTAAACCCTACCACTTGAAATCATCAAAGCCATTGCTCCTAGGGTTGCAAATTTGTTGTGATTGATACCAAGGTTCCTTCCCCCCTTTCACCTCTCATTTTTCCCCTTCTTTCCATTGTTCCCTTCCCCCTACCCAGTTTTTCCCTATTTTCCCTGCCCTAAAACATTACTAAACCCCTATTCCCTATCCCCTCCACTCATTTGTCAAGTATAAAACCCCAAAATTC
Source organism: Pinus taeda (assembly GCA_000404065.3). Taxonomy (NCBI): domain Eukaryota; kingdom Viridiplantae; phylum Streptophyta; class Pinopsida; order Pinales; family Pinaceae; genus Pinus; species Pinus taeda. Next base: position 378,980 of record APFE030977536.1, on the reverse strand, counting down.
TACCTTATAAAATCCCCAAACCCTCCTACATGTCCCTAAAAGAAATTTCCACCCCATAACCCCTAATCCCATCATATTATTCCCCTTCCTAATGCTCCCTTTTTGCATTGTTCCCCTTGGTGGCAGAGTTCATAACATCACATAGTTTCATACATCATCAAAGGGCAGTCCAAGCACAGTCCATATACAGCAGTCATGGCATCTAAGCATTCATCAGAGTATGAAATGGAAACCCAAAGTGATTCATCCTCGGAAGAACAGGCTCCCTGGAGACATGATAAAAGTGGCAAACATGTTAGGGATGAGCCAACCACCCATACAGAATTGTATGTCATGCTTCCAGCATCTATCATGTTTTGAGTTTTGTCAGAAGATGGCTAGTGTTTGATTTCATCATGAGTTGGCCCATCTCTTTGTGCTTCACTTACATGGAGATCATGTTATCTTAGTCGAGGTCACCTTCACACTGACAACTGAAACTATCTCATTAGCAACTGGCATATCGAATGTTGGAGAACCATGGCACAAGAAACAAAAGGTTTATCGGCAGCATTATGAGCCATACATTAAGGCCAGTTTCTTGAGGCAACTCTAAAGAGTCTTTCCATTATGATATTTGAAAGATGAATATGCTCCACTAATGAAGTTGATAATGAAATATTTCAGCTGTGAGGGGAGGTTCTCTCGTTTATATGCCTATCACATCAGGTTGCTCATGCACTTTACCAGGGTACGGATGATGAACATCCCATATTTCATTTGTAGGAACATAGAGAGGATGAACACCTTCATGCAACACAAAACCCCTCAGCAGCAACTTAACAACATTTATCACTTTGCTCTTATTAAGATTTTGGTGGTTCATCAGCTAGGATTACAGGGCATTACTTGGGATGATTTCATCTCTCGTGACCTCTTCATCACTTCACAGGTATTATCAGAGGTAGAACATGAGATAGGTGGTCCTTCTCATCAGTATTAGCGCCATGAGACCACTACTATGCTAGTATTCATCACCTATCAGAGAGGCAATAGAAATTTGATTGCAGCTGCAAAGCGAGTGTTATCTCCACCTGAGGTGGAAGGGGCCTCGCTTCCGACATTGTCAACACAGGTACAGGACAAGGGCAAGAGGCCCATGCATGATGAGGGGCTATCAGGTGAACGAGAGGCCGACTTCATCCTCATTCATGATGATGATATAGATGTGGAGAGTGCCAAACTTAGGAGGACCATCCAGGAGCAGAAAACGGACATCCAAGCCTTGTCTCTCAATTTGGAGAGGGCTAAGTGGATTATCAGGTATTTGGAGCAGAGGAACAAAGAGCTTGAGGAACAGCATGAGATCATGGAGCTGCAAAACATCTACGAGAATCACCAAGTTGCCCAACATAGGAGGATTGAGCTCACTCCATTAGAGCAAGAGATTAAAAATGACTGAGAGTCTTGGCTTGAGCAGATCAACATTCACCTTGAGAGATTGCTAGAGAAGGCCGACAAGGACAAAACCATATTGAGGCGGATGGTTTATCACTACAGGGCACAGAACATGAGTTCAAAGGTGAAATTGAGGAGAGCAACACAAAGAAAAAAGAGGCAAAAAGAGCAAGATCAGCTTCGAATCTTGGCTAAATCCTCTGTGGCCTAGCATAGAACTTCATGGAGAACCTCCAGCCCAAATTTCAAGAAATTTGGAGCATTTTTTGCATTTTGGAAAATTTTTGTGCCCAAAATAGGGTTTTTCTCCCTACTTATGATAGGGAGCTCCAAATCACTCAAGGTTTATATTTTTGGATTCAGCATGAAAAATCATGACTTCTAGTGCATGGCCAAGAAGTTTGGGCAAGGTTTGAGTCCCCAGGAGGTCAAAAACACCCAAAAAATGACCTCTCTGCCCCTATTTTGACACACGGGAAGCAGTCTTGGGAGATTGAAGTTTTGGAGGGGAAAATGACCACCAAATTCAGAAATTCGACTTGAGTTGGAAAGTAGACAGACGGGGCTTTCTAAAAAGCACACTTGGGCACAATTTGGACTTCAGAAAGTACCGCAAAATCGCCTCCAAACTGGTGCGACACATATAGTTTTGGGCGTGACGCACAGGGACCCAAAGGCCAAAATCACTTCCACTCCACAACATTTCAATTCGTGACTTTCTCCAAGTGGGCCAGCACATTTATACGACATTTTTCTCGGCACGTAAGACAAAGTTTAAAAAGTATTTTCACTAAAAGTTGGCTTCTATCCAAGTGGCAAAGGAAGGCGAGCAGTCACCCAAGCAATTTGTCATTTTTGTAATGCTGTGCCTGTCACTAATGGTTGGCTTTCCATTTCCAGTTTGTAATGATTTGAAAAACTCCCCAACTTTGGGTCATTCCATTTCCAAATGGAAAAGGCTATTTATTGTATGTAAAACCATTTGCAAGGGGTGGGTTGTAATTTCTGGGAGACTGTGGGAGAGAAACTCAGTTCTTCATTGTATATTTTGACAGAGAATTAATGAAAGGTCGCGGCTCTGGTTCACGAGATTCATGTGGTGTGAGTGTAGCAAATGTGTTCTCTTTATGTTTCATATGTATTTCGTTATGTTTCACAGTTCATTCATATTCATTTCTAGTGAAATTTTCTAAGTAAGATAAGGTAGAATTCATGTTTATTGCTCTGCCTGTGGGAAAGTTTCACGTTCTGTGTTCTTCTTTTGTTGAAAAGGATTCATGTGTTTATGCCCTTTTCACCCTCCTAAACAATCTTTCCATTCCGCATTTATTTCAAATTTAATTGATAGACTTTCCGCCTGTCTTGCCTCACGAAGTAATCTGTGCCTTTGTGTTAAATTTTCTGCTCATACTGTTCGTTGGTCCCATATATCCCAGAAACTCATTCATTTACAAAAAATTATTTCTTGTCTCCATATTTATTTACCTAGCCTAAAATCAATATTCATTGCAAGTCATCTCAGACCATATTGTTTATCTATTCACTGAGCGTGACACGGAGAGAGCCCTCTCCTATTCTGGTAGGGCTAGCTACCAGACTGAGCGTGGTTTGTTGTTACCCTGAATTTTGCCTTCCTCCAGCCTAAGGTAGATTTAGGTGCTAACACCCAACACCTCCTTTATGTATTTATATGCTTTGTCTTACATTTCATAAGCTGACTTCTATTGTTTAGGTTCAAATCTTGCTTTGGTAAAATAGGTTGGTTTTGATGGTTAAATTAGTTGTTCTTGCTTCCAGTTGCTTGAGTGGTTTGCTGTAGTAATAGAGAAAGATCCAAAAATTCTACCAACAAGTCTTGATCTCCCTTCTCCCTCCTTGGGACCATGATTTGAGGTCAAGGCACTACTGCTGCCACCAAAAACACAGTTTTTGCCTTCCATGCAATTAATAGTGTGATGTTTTGAGTGGGAGAAGTTGAAATTTGCTTGGATTCACATGCTTATACCATTTCATGTTCATTTTCCATGGCTTTCTCGCATAATTTGTTGTTCATAAAGTTCTGTTTAACAGTACTCTATTTTTAGGTTAGATTTTAGGTCAAATTAGACAAACTCTATTTTTCTGTTCTTTCTTGGGTCAGTTTTAAGAAGTAGGTGTGCATCTCACTTGAAAAACATTCCAGGTTGTCATCCCTTTATAGCACAACCTATACCAACTCCTCTTTCACAGATTCCTTCACTCATTCACCACATTTCGCCAAACTGTCCTAATTTCTGCATTTTTTTTACAAAATCGCTTTCATACCCTTTGAACAAATCCAACCATATATTTCATTCCTAATCTTCATCAACAGAGTCCTAGACCCTTCAACACCTTCATCCAATCATCATTTCCATTTTCCCATCTATTTTTCCACCTTCAAACCTCCAAAAATCACTTTCGGCCTCTTCCTGTAGAACTTCTTATAGATCCCTTGCAGCCTCTTGTAGAAGTTCATACGAGCAATTTTTTGAAGTATGATCACAATGGAAGTCTCCAGAAGGGTACTAGGGACTTCTTAGGACCCCCTCACACCTTCCTCACCATCTGCAAAAGCCAACTCCATCCTCCTTTGCCATCAAACCTCTACACAGTCACAATTAGTCAAATCACAAGCATAATAAATCTGCATAAAAATAATCAAAATTGCAAAATGATGATTTCTTTCCATTTATCTTCAGAAGTAGCTTGAATAAATACAATTTACCTTTTCAGTAATCAATGGCACCCATTTCAGTAGTTTCCATCTCTTTTCTTGCACGATTAGGGTTTTCTAGGGTTTGAGTTCCATTTCAGTTTTCATTCTCTTTCTGCAAGTAGAATAGCCCATGTAGAATTAGTCTTCTGCCATCATAGTAAAAGCTTCTTCTGAGAACTCATAGAAGTTTTCTTGAGCTCCTAGCGAACTTGTGCCAGCTGATCCAGTGACAACCTGCAGTAAGAGCTAGTACTTGTGCATACATTATCGTCGCTTCCAAGTTTGCTACGAACTACCAGGTTAATAAAAGTAAAGAAGGTAGCCCCAGGAGTTGCAACATTATTGATGCAATACTAGAGCTCACCAGATGGTGGCCCAATTCATGATGTGGGAATTAACGTGGGCATCAATTAGAGCAATCCATTCTATGGAAAACTTAGCATTATTGGGTAACCCATATAGTTTACATAACATAGCAACTGCATAGTTGTATGGGTTTGCCAAAGAGGCTATGCATACATACCCGATTTGTCAAATTTGAATTTGTTCTCTAATACTCTCCAGCCCTGAATCAACTTGAAGGGGTCTTGGTTCTTCTTTGCAAAGTTGGCCACATATTTCTTGTCATATATATCATAAGGGTCAGGTATATGGTACATTTTCTGCAGGTCCTCTGCTCTGAAGGACCCCATGAGTTCCATTCTTGAATTCCTAAATTGCCTATCTTCAATGGTGAGGTTTTCAACCACCCACCTGATCATATCAGTGTATGGGAGGATTTTAGCCCTCGCTCCAATCCTATGAAGGAAAGAACAGGTAGCATCCTTGAATTGAAGTCCCGAAGGTCTTGTTGAGTCAGTGGTTTCTCTTGTGACAGTAATCTTGGGACGCTCATCTTCAAGCCTATTGTATATGACCTCCCAAGTTGTTTCTGCTTCGTCAGGGTTTTAGACTATATCAGAGAATATAGACGCCATCTCTGTAAACTCGGATTCAGCAATGCTTTGCTTTTTCTATTTCTGCATCACCTTCCTCAATGACATGTCTTTTGTAGCTTTCCTGAAATGGACAAGATATGTCAACGCAAACGGTGTCGAGAAATTAAGACTGAAAGATTTTCTGAAATGACTTTGGATCATGAGAAAGGTTTAAATGAGATACTCAACATTAACTATCCATAACTTGGAAAATCATTACCTCTCCTTAGGCCACTAAACATATATTAACCTATCAATCTGTTTATTTTTATATTAAAATGTAATTATTTCACACGCTTAGTGCTCTTATTCACACATCGCAATATTTAAAAGGATGCAATATATTGTTTCCTGCTCTATAAGGTGAAATGCAATTGTGAATGTGGAAATATCACATTTCGCAAATTGTTAATGGATGTTGTAGTGACATAACTTAATTACTTGCAATTTTTGCGAAGTGCGATTTGTGAAATAGCAAGGTACTTTTTATCGGGATATCACAGTGGGAGGTTTAATCTCACATCACAATTTTTAAAGGTGTTTTATGATCATCACATGGAAAAGCACGATCTGCGATGAGGATCACATTCTTGGGTTGTTTTGCAAGATTTTTTCAAGGCAATTTCTTAGAGTTAGGTTTTATTATCCTAAGACTAAAAATTTAAAAAGGGTCCCCATTTATATCTCTAACCTTAGTTATTGTTATTCATAAACAGGGGCTTGTTTCATAGTACAACACATCTGAACTGCAACATCTAAATGTGTCGTTCCTTCAACTAACTTATCTTCTTGAGTTGTCATATTCAATGGATCGGTATTCGTTCCCTTATCTTGGACTGTTACGACTGGAGATTTCAATACTTCTTCTTGAGTAAATTGTTCGAACTTGTCTTTTAATGCTTTCTTATCATCTTTAAGTTTCTTAACTTGAGTGAGTAGACTTTGATTATGGTTTCTCAGACGTAAAAGTTCCTTGATTTCTGATTTGTCAACCTTATTTTTAGTGTTTTGACTTTTAAGATTTACATCTTTTAGATCTCTAATTTGTTCTAATAAATTTTTGTTAAGGTTCTTTAAACGTAAATTTTCCTCTACTTGTTCTAAGAAGTGCTTCTTGAGTTCTTTCTTTGTGACTTTAGTCTTCTTGACTTGTGCAATTAATTTTTCAACATGGTCCTTGAGGCGAGAAATTTCTTTGTCTTTTTCCATTATTTCTTTGTAATGCATATCCATAAGATTTTTATGTTCATGTTGTAACACTTTCTTGTTTTGCTGAAGTTTGGCTATTTTTCCATTCTCTTAATCTTCTAGCTGCAATTTCGTGGTACACTGGATTACATTGTTTGCTAGAAGTGATGATGGGCTTTCAACTTGCAACGTGGATTCTATTTTCTTAATTTCCTTATAACTTGTCATTAATTGTCTCATATTTCTTGCTAATAATTGCTTATCTACATCACTTAGAAGTTCAACTAAGGTAAAAGTTTTGCAACATTTTGTGCAAATAACGTTTTGATTTCTGAATGATTCTTGACAATTAGGGTATCCTTCTGAACAAAAAGGACATATTGGAAAGAAACCACTACTCTTGGTGGATGCCATCTTTTTGTTTTTTTTTTTTCTTTTTTTTGCCTTTTAAATATATATATTTTTTTAAATGTAATTTTTTCGTTTTTTTCATTTATATATATATATATATTATATATATATATATATATATAATATATATATATATATATATATATATATATATATATATATAATTTTCTTTTTATTTATTTTTAAATATATTAATATTATTTATATATATGTTATATGTTTAATATTTTTTTTTGAATTGAGTTAATTAACTTGGATTAATTAATTATATAGTCAAAATAATTAAATTAACTAACTTATATACGAATTAATTATACATTAATTAACTTATATATAAATTAACTTTAATTATAATGTATTCACCAAATGAATCATTATCCTTTAACATCATGACGTATGAGACCGACAACAAAGGATTTACATGGATGTCACTTGAACATTGACCACTGATTGAGGTTTGACTACAACCATGGCCAGCGACGGTGACTACATTGTGGACAGTGGATCCCCACGTTGCAAGTGGTCGAGGAATGTTGATTATGTTGGACAGATTTATGTGGATCGACGACAAAGAACACAAAGGGGATGTGATGACATGGTTATGGAGACGTGGTTGGTCTCATCCAAGTTCACTGGTGGCCAGTGGTGATAGATTATACCATGGCCAACCACATGTTCGGGATGTGGAGTCGGCTGGGTGGTCGTGCGATGGCTCAACATTTGTTGTGCAAGAATTTTTGTTCCACGATGGCAGTTGGTCTCATCCAAGTTCGTTGGCAGCCAGTGGCAATAGACTATACCATGACCAGCTAGACATTTGCTCATGGTGTAGGTTTTAACCTTGTATAGAAATTACCTGCATACGAATTCTAAAACATAGAAAATAAACAATGCGAGAGCATAACACATAAAACACATATACACAGAGATTTTCCCTTGGATCCCAAAACCAGGACTGCTAGCTTTATTTTTCATTATATTCCTTTCAATGTTACAATACATATATATACATGCCGAAGCATCCAAAACCATGGACCAAAAACCATAGGTAGGCTCGCCCAACCTAATATAGGGTCCAAAAAAAAAATTCCTAGGGCACAATCGATGCAACGAAGAGGGGGCTCTGCCCCCCCTCTAACCCCCGGTTCACTATGTAGGTTAGTCATGGAAAGAATATAACAAAACCCAATAGGTGGCCAAAATGGAAGTGGCAGTGTAAGGGCGTGGAGTCTAGCAGCTTGGATAGTAAGTGACACCTCTCTGTGTATAATGGTTGCAAAATTTGTTTGTTGTGATTATCGATAATCATCCTTAAGAAGGTTTTTGGTGGCACGACCGGTGTTAAGAAGGTTGTTGGTATCACGTCTGGTGTTCAGAAGGTTGTTGGCGGCACGGGCGGTGGCTTCATGACGTACAATGGGTGGCTGTAGTTGTGTGATGATGAAGCAAATATGTCGCAACATTGCAGAGTGGACAACGGTGATAGGAGTAGTCGTTGTGGTAACAGGGTAGCGTGTCGAGCGTGGACTGCGTCTGCTGTGGTAGTGGTAATGGAGCGTAGGTAATTTTTTATTTATTTATTTATTATTTATTTATTGGTCTTTATTCTCTTTTTTGGGCACTTTTTTAATATATATATATTTTTTATTTGCTTTTTTTATTTATATATACTCTTTTTTTAAATATATATATTTTTTTGAATTTTTATTTATTTATTTTATGTTAATACAATTGTTTTAATTTATTATTATTATTATTATTTTACATTTTTTTTAATGTGGCCAAAGGCCTAGTAGTGACTAGTAGAATGGAGAACCTCCACTACATAGCGAAACATTTGAATCTTGATGGAAACAATTTTGATGAAGTTTGATGGCCAAAGGCCTTGTGATCAACTAAACGTGGCTCTGATACCAAATGAAGCGAACGAAATTCCTTCTTATGATTAATTACTCCAGAAGAACTGGAATATAAAGATATCCATGAGGATACAAATATTATATATTAAATGTGTGAAGAATGATGATACAATGAGAATGAGGGGCTTGCTTATATACCAAGAAGGTGTCTCTTCATGGAGAGTCATGCCTCATCTAGACATGACTCTTCAACCTAATTACTAATTAACTAATCATTATTCATGATTATTATCATTTACATTATTTTACATTATTTCCTATATATTTATTAATAACATTAGGTAATTACCAGTATATAGTGATCATATTGTATCCCTAATAAGAGTACATAGAAAAGGAAATGTGGCTTCAATGCTTCTTTGGAAACCTCCATGCATACTTTCTTATCAAAAATTTCATCTCCACCATATAACACTAGTTACAAAGGTACATGTATATTCAAAAGTTGTAGAAACGTTTCAAACATGAGATCGTCCTGATCCATAAACAACGGGAAAAAGGTTGATGTGAACTTGTTGCATTTGTTTTTTTTAAATATCGTTAGTAAAATTTGATACATATGGAATCCGCCTAAGCATCCAATCTCTTAGAACTACAAGAACCCTTTGACACCTAATTCAACTAAGAATAGTCCATGAGACCAAGTTTTTTGAATTGGTGTACCCTGAATATCTTCAGGACTCGCTCAACATCCCCACTATGTGCCAATATCTGAAATAAATGTATTCCAACAATTATGTCCCGGTACTGAATTTTGCTAAACATTTGGCAATATCAGTCATTCCTTATTCTTTGTATGATATCTATTCCCAAAATCTGTTAACATTTTTTTTGCTTTGCTTTATCTTTGGCCAACCTAGGCCTAGTGTTGCAACCTAGGCACTAATACCACTTGTAAGACACCTCCAGTAGCCCAATTGGGAGGATGTCATTACTACTAACCTTGATTCTATAACGATAATAATAATAATATATAAACATGATGAGATAATAAAACAACATGCCGAAAAAAAATCATAACCACATGCATAACAACATAAATGACATATAAAGGTTTGGGCACTCATCTGTTAAAATCCATCGACTAGTTGTAAACCTCGAACATGTCGCCTGGTCATAGATCATGCTAATTTAGCTTTTTTAGCATTCGTTCACTCTCAAGCTGGAGCCATGACTCCACTTTGATATTGGCTTCTTGATCCAGGTACATATCTAGTACTAAACACAACAATGCCAAGGTACTAAACCCTAACAACCTCCAATCAACAAGATCACATCCCCATTAGCCCCACACCCAAGCAGTGCATCCCCTTCTCTACACTCGTAGTCCCTCGGGATATGGCATTACCTCTAGGGTAACTAACTCAATCATCAAAGGATGCCCAAAAAATTGTGGCTTCGGGAGTTCCAATTACCCTCAAGGGTTTCCAGGTACCCTCTAGGCCCTCACATGGTGACACTTATCCCTACTGATCCCTATCCAACTAAATAGGAGAACCACCTTTTTATAGGCAAGGTGTCACTTTCTTTATATTTCAATAATATTTTATAATATTACAATATATTTTCACATCTAGAAGCTTTCCTAGTCATGGATTCCTTTTCCCCCATACTATTTTTGTCCCTTGATCTACAAAAGATATTATGTCCACTAGGCTCATTGGCCTTTTACCATACAGGCTTGTTTCCCAATCACACTGTCACGTTGGCCCACCAGCCCAACACATTATACATACATGTACACACAAACCTCAATGGAACTTAGCTCACAAGTTGAATAATATAGGTTCTCTGACCCCATAGGCACGCCAAATTTAAAACATATATGTACACATAGAGGTATCCATACCTCAATAGAATCCATCTCACCATCCTAGTTATCTATGCACAATTACATTTCTAATTTGAGTGTCTAACCAAAGGTATTACAAAAATTCCTTACTTTGACAACTCGATAAAGTTGCATGTTCTATTGGCAATTATCCTTCGTCTTGGTGTCCATGATTCAATTCACAATAGCATAAATTTTTTGTGGAACTTGAAGTTAGTCCTATCATTGTTTGTAGTTGGAACTAGATTTTTGTAGGATATCATGAACCTGTTGTTGTAGGTTCATGGTATCTTCTATTCAACAATTTTGGCTACTTTATGTGTTTTAGCCTAACTATGGGAGAACTCTATTTGCAAATACCTAGTCAGAAGAGTGACATCCATGAGGATTGTTAGCTAGAACCCTGAACATGTATCAAAATATATATATCCAATAGAGTTATGGAGAGCTTTATTGTATCCATGTTGAGCTTATGGAAGGTTTCCATCCCATGTATGTGGATGTTTGACCTAGAAGTGTAGAGGAAACATTGTATGTGAGGTGAATATGCATCTAGACCATTCTCCAAAATTTCCACACGTTTATGTTCTATAGAGTGAACTTGTGTTGAAGTTGTGATGGTCACGATGACCTTTTGTATCCTTTTGGATGAAACATGAAGAGGAAAAAATTAGAGATAGGAGAAATTACTTTCTGGCATTATTTTTCTAAGGTTAATGAATTTCCCATAGTTGGAACTACCCTCGCTACCGTGTAGGTATTATCCCATTGAGTAATAATGACATTGTTGGGTTGTGTTATATTCTTTCCATGACTACACCACGCACGGGGGGGTCACAAGGGGGTATGCATCCCCTCTACGTTGTGTCGGTTGCTGCCAAGGGGTCACGGGGGGGTGATAGGCCCCCCCGTATGTTGTGTCAAGTGCTGCCGAGGGGACCCTATATTAGGTGGGTGAACCTACCTATGGTTTTTTGCATGGATTTCACACATGGTTTTGGGCACGATGGTTTTGGTCCATGGTATTTTGTAGATCCGGTCAAGGGAAGTATAGTTATGTTCTAATCCAGGGTTAATGGATTGCGGTTTATGGATACTTCGGCATGTATATATATGTATTATAACATTGAAAGGAACATAATGAAAAATCAATCTGGTAGTCCTGGTTTTGGGATCCACGGGAAAATCTTTGTGTATATCTGTTTATGTTTTGTTTATTTTTTGTTTTTAGAATTCATATGCAGGTAACTTATGGGGTTAACCTACATTTAGTATCATAGTTGTTTTAGCTTCAAGGGGACGCTTTTGTTGCTAAGGGGTTTTTTCTCGGGCCTATGGTAGACCCTGTTAAGTGGGAGATCTACGAGATTGCTTCTTGTGGTGAAAGAAGATGGCGAGAAGTGGAAAGATATAGATTAAGAAATGTAATGGTCAGATTTTTGAGCTGTGGAAACTCAAGATAGAGGATCTGCTAGTGGATAAAGATCAGTGGATCGCGGTAGATCTGGGTACTAAAACAACAACAATGTCAGCTGAAGACTAGGCGAAGTTGGATCGGAAGGCAAAAATCACAATACGATTGTGTGTCTTAGATTCAATATTGTTGAATGTATCAAGGGAAGCTTCGGTGAAGGCTTTGTGGGACAATTTAGGGACTTTGTACCAATCTAAGTCTTTGGTGAATAAACTATTCCTATGGAAAAATCTGTATAACCTAAGGATGAAAGATAGTGACTCAGTGACAGAGCATCTGAATGCATTTAACACTATGATAAGCCAGTTATTATCTATTGATATTAAAATTTCAAATGAAGATAAGTGTATCAGTCTGTTGTGTTCTCTACCAGATTCATGGGATAGTCTGGTTGTTGCAATAGGTAGCAATGTAACTACCTTGCAGTTTGATGAAATAGTCTCATCCTTGTTGTTGGATGAGATGAGACGGAAAAATTTGGAGGGCTAAAATGGTGATGCCTTATCTGTATGAGGGCAGTCCCAAAACAGAAACAAAAATAATTCCTCGAGTGGGAGATCTAAATCTAGAGGGAGATCTATCGCCAGCAAAACCTATAAAGGTGTGTTAGAAATGTGGAAAGGAAGGGCACTACAAAAGGGACTGTAAATATAAAGCTCCTGAGAAAGGAAATAGATCTTATGATGCTCCTTCTGTAGAGGTTAAAACCACCTCAGATAAAGGTGGGGATGTGTACTTGGCTTCTTCTTCAAGTACACATGTAGATCATGATGCAGAGTTGATAGAGTCGAGTGCATCCTTTCACTTCACTTCCCATAGAGAGTGCTTCTGTGATTATGATAAATATGATGGTGACGATGTCTTCTTAGGGGATGATAGGAAGCTAGAATCATTGGTCGTGGAAAATTCAAGTTGAAGTTGAAATGTGGAAGGATTAGAACACTTCCAAGTGTTCTGCATATTCTTGCATTGGCCAAAAATCTAATTTCTATAAGCAATCTGGATGATGCATGTGTAAAAATAGTGTTCGAGAAAGATACATGCAAGGTGGTTCTTGGAGCACTGGTATTGATGTAGGGAGTTTGGATTAGAACTTTGTACAATATTCAAGGTAGACTGTTATTGATGGGTGCAACAATTTTGTAGTTCCTGAAAGTGGAGTAGAAAATCTAGTGGTCTCTAGAGAAAATACCATGCTATGGCATCAAAGGCTTGAACATATTGAAGAGAAGGGCCTTTGAATACTTCATGGTAAAGGTATGATAGAAGGTATGTCTAATAACTCTCTGGATTTTAATTTATGTGAAAATTGTGTATATGGAAAATAGAATTGGGTGAGTTTCCCCTCTGGTGGTAAGAGGGAAAAACAAATATTAGAGCTTGTGCACAGTGATGTGTTTGGACCTATGAAGGTTCCATCACTAGGTAAGTCTATGTAATATGTATCATTTATAGATGAATTGTCAAGGAATACATGGATATATTTCCTCAAAAGGAAACCTAAAGTCTTTGACAGGTTTAAATAATTTAAGGCTCTGGTGAAAAACCAGACAGCGAAGAAGATAAAGGTTCTCAGGACAGATAATGGTGGAGAGTTTTGCAAGAAGGAATTTGAAGCATTCTGTAAGAAGTGTGGTATAGCATGACAGAAGACTACTCCATACACACCTAAGAAAAATGGAGTTGCAGAAAGAATGAACAGACGTTGATGGAAATGGCAAGAAGCATGCTCAGTGGTGTCAAGTTAGGACAAGAATTCTGGGCAGAGGCGGTGGAGATTGCATGTTACCTGGTCAACAAATCACCTTCATTAGCATTGGACAATAAGACTCCACAAGAGGTATGGACTAGTAAGAAACCCTCTCTTTCACATCTGAGGGTATTTGGATGTGATGCATATGTACATTTTCCAAAGGAGAAAAGAACAAAGTTGGATAGTAAATTTTAAAAGTGCATCTTTATTGGATATAAAGATGGTTTAAAAGGTTATAAGCTTTGGAACATAGAAACAAGGAAGGTTGTGTCCAACCCAGATGTGGTGTTTAGAGAGGTGAAAGATGTTATTAAATGTGAATTCCTACTAAAGGAACCTGAGAAGATAAAGTTTGAGCTAAAAGAGGAAGAATCAGACTCTACATAAGAAGAGGAACCAGAAGATGAAGAGCCACAAATGTCGGCTGTGAGAAGATCATTTCGAGAAAGAAGGCAGCTAGAAAGGTATAGTCCATCTGCTTTATGTTCAAGTTTTTCTTATATTACTCATGATCATCCCATAACCATGAAGGAATCAATAGATGTAGAGGATGCAAAACTCTAGAAAGAGGCCATGGTTGATGAAATGGCATCTTTGCACAAAAATGAGGCTTGGAGTCTAGTGGAGTTGTCGGATGGAAGGAAACCCATTTAAGACAAAGATGAATGCAGAACGAAAGGTGGAGAAATACAAAGCTCGGTTTGTAGAAAAAGGTTATTCCCAGGTGTCGGGAATTGATTTTGGTGATATTTTTCTCCCGTTGCCAAGGTAGCTTCTATTAGATTAATTTTATCTATTGTTGCTTATTTTGATTTTGAGGTAGAACATATGGATGTGAAGACAACAGTTCTTCATGGGGATTTGGAAGAAGAGATCTACATGAAGAAACCTGAAGGCTTTGCAATGAAGGGTAAGAAAAAATTGGTATGCAAGTTAAAAAAGTCTTTGTATGGGTTAACACTATCACCAAGGATGTGGTATAATAAATTCGATACATTTATACGGGGACTTGACTTCACCAGAAGCAAAGTAGATCACTATGTGTATTTTAAATTAATTGGTCATTGTGTTATTTATATGGTATTTTATGCGGATGATATGTTGCTGGTTGGAAATGACAAAGAAATTATCTAGGATTTGAAGACCCAATTATCCTCCAAATTTGACATGAAATATCTTGGTGCTACGAATTTTGGATATGGAAATTAAATGAGATCAGGAAAAGAGGAAGATCTGGTTAAAATAAATGAAGTATGTTGAGACAATACTATAGAGGTTTAATATGCAGGATAGTAAATCGGTGAAGGTTCCTATTCTTGTAGGTGTAAAATTATTTGATGAACAGTGTCCCACGACACAAGAAGAGGAAGAGGACATGTCACGTGTTCCATATGCAAGTGTAGTCGATAGCCTGATGTATGCAATGGTTTGTAATAGACCAAAAATTTCACATGTAGTGATATTTTTTAGTAGCCTTTTGTCAAAACCAGGGAAGGAGCATTGGACAGAAGTGAAGTGGTTTTTCAGGTATTTGTGTGGCACTAGTGATTATGGTTTGTGCTACCAAGGAAGACCAAGATTAGTCATTGTTTTGAACTTCCATGGATTTGTTGATGCAGACTGGTCTGGGATCTGGGCCAGAGAAGATCTGCAATTGGGTATGTGTTTAACCTATTTGGAGGTGCAGTCAGTTGGATGAGTAAGAGACAATCTATAGTGGCACTTTCAACTACAAAGGCAAAATACATGGTAGCCACTCATGCAAGCAAGGAAGCAGTTTGGTTGCAGAGATTGTGTTCAAGTATGGGGTTAGTACAATGAGCTATAAGGATAGACTGTGACAACCAAAGTGAAATTTTCTTGTCAAATAACCCTGCTTATCATTCAAAGACAAAGCACATTGATGTTCAATATCACTTTGTGAGGGATATGGTTGAGGACACAAAGGTGTTGTTGGTAAAGGTGAAAACTTTTAAGAATATTGCAGATGCATTGACAAAGTCTGTAAGCACTGAGAAGTTCTCTTGGTGTAGAGAAACAATGGGTGTTTTTGGGCTGGATCAATCACTATGCTCTTTAGTGGGCCCCTATGGAAATAAAACAACAACTGGGAGAATTTTGGGTTGGGTTATATTCTTTCCACGACTACCCCATGCACAGAGGGGTCACAGTGGGGGTGGTAGGCTCCCTTGTACGTTGCGTTGGGCACTACCGAGGGAACCCTTTATTAGGTGGGAGGACCTACATATGGTTTTGCACATGTATTTTGCACATGATTTTCGGGATGATGGTTTTTGGTCCATGGTATTTTGTAGATCCAGTCAAAGGGAACTATGGTTATGTTCTAATCCAGGGTTAATGGGTTGGGGTTTATGGATGCTTCAACATGTATATATATTTATTGTAACATTGGAAGGAACATAATGAAAAATCAATCTGACAGTCTCAGTTTTGTGATCCAGGGGAAAATCTATGTGTATATCTATTTTATGTTTTATGCTCTCACCATTGTTTATTTTCTGCTTTTAGAATTCGTATGCAGGTAATTTCTGTAGGGGGTTAAAACCTATAAATAATATATGGATGAGGCTCAAATATAACATGATTTTTCCACATATAAATTTTTCTTAGAAGAATATCGCAAACATCGAGTGGGACCAATATCACACAGTACCTCGTGTTTGAAGGGCGTGATTCCATATGACAGACAACATTACTATCTAACACATACATCTCACCCATGGCTCAACAAACCAATGGTGTATGGTTGGGGGTGTAGCACTACCTACAACTTCAATTTATTGATGACATCAGTTGAGATCAAGTTCTTTTAGCTCCCCTATCAATAATGATATGTATTGGGGTCCCCTTCACCCACATTTGTGAATGGAATAGGAATTCCCCCTCCTTAGGATCCTCTCACTCTTCTAGTTGGATCTTCTTAGTTTAATGGTATAATTGGGTTCTACATTGATGATCAACCAGAATCTAAGATAGAGACTATTTTTTTCTTTAATCTTAGCCAATAATGATTTTTTTGAGTGGCATTCATCGATGTCATGTTGCTGGCATGATGAGCCTTGACCCAGGTTCAATGTTAATTAACTAAGCAAATCCCTAAACTACTGGCCCTTTTGGCATAAATCTATGGAGTGCAGACTAAAGTCTCACTCGAAGCAGTATGGGGGTATGCAGGAACCAAGTTTCTGCACCCTGAGATGGCAGTGATGCCAATTTATACCCTAACCATTCCTTTGCGTAGATCAATAAGACTTTTAGGGCTTATCGATATACTTCCCTTACTCATCCTCTAGACCTCCACGAAGATCTATGACTATATTTCACATACCCTAAATAGGCGATTCAGACACTTACACGCCTCTATAGTTACTCTTACTATTGTATTTACCCAAATTAGCTTAAGTAATGGATAACTTCAACATGAATTATGATTATCTTCACGTAAACATATATTCTTACTTGTGTTCATATAACAAAGTAAAACACATAGATTCATGCATTAATACAACTTTAAATCATAAACTCAGTATTCAACATAACATAATCACATGCATTCATAACATAAGTAAAATAGCTCATACGTAGGTAATTACAGAATAATTCTCTTTATTGATGTTTAGATCTCCTTTACATACTCTAACTGCCCTGTGCACACAGTTGCAGGGATCCACGCACTCAACTACAGACTTCTACCCTAGGCCTTTGCACACACAATTGTCGAGCCTATTTCCTATGCTAAGACTCTTCTCTCTTAGCTCTCACAGACCCATTACATCAATGACTCTTCAAAAACATATATGAACCAAACTACTAAAAGAATCTTCTAAGACTTCTTTTAATATAATCCCATGGTCCACGGCCCATGGTTAGATCTCCTAAATTTGACACGACTTACATTAAACAAAGGGCGGAAACCCTTTATGACTCTTTACATATTTGCACTCTGCAACCACAAAATGTGGAGACTTTACAATTCTTATACAAAACTTAGGCTTTCTACCCCAAAACTTGGGCTTTTAACCCCAAAATTACCCTAGGGGACCCATTCCCAACAGGCCCCCAACACAAATATGGTGAATCGCCCCTGATTCACTCTATTGGCATGGACATCTTATCGCGAAGACCTCCCAGATCGACTTTTACTACTGCAACCTCAATGGTACACTGCGTTGCCACCTGCTTAACCTGCTTGATCAGCTACTCTGTCATTGGTCATGTGCTATCTACCTGTATTTTCTGCTATGTTTCCTACAGACTAACCAATTTTCCTTCAATGGTGGCCATGAGCACATAGGCTTCATCTATCTAAGGACCTAATCTGGCCATCAGTACTGCCTCCTTGTGTTGTGCTGTGTCCACCTATTCCTTCAGTGCCTTCACTTCCTACAGCTTCACCAACCTTTGTGTGATGGAAATGGTGTGCACCGTCACTTTGACCTCATCATATTTCTGTTGTAGTTCCCTTGCCTCTATTTCTAGCCACTGCATGTTGGGATCTTCCTGCAAGCTATTCACTACTTCGAGCAACTGCTTGAAGAGAAAAGTGAAATCCTTCACTATGGCATCCACTGCAGCAACTACATCCTTGACAGCTGCCTCACGCTGCTCTCTGACTTCTGGTGGAGTCCAAGGCTAGGCCCTCAACTCAAGCTCTATTATCTTAAGGTTCAGCTCAAACTGAACCTTATCTAGCTCTATCCTTGCGTCGCACATACCTATAGTGAGCTTTCGAATTTTGGCATCGACTTGTGCATCTTTTGGGATATTCAGCTCTGGAATAGTTCTATAGGCCTTAGCTACCACAACTATGGTGCGTTCATTCTCTATGATCTTATTATGGAGATCAATCGCGAAAGTATTTTCTACGAACATCTGATAATTGTTGACCATCTGCTCGTTGATCACATTCAGTTCACGCTGCTCTCTAGCCCAAAGTTCTGCGATCACACTGTCTTGCAGGATGTGAAGGGCTTCACTTGGTAGCATGGCCAAGTTCAAACCAACCTTCTTGAGAGTGCTAATGGTGACCTTGTCATCTTCCACTTCTATAGTCAATGCTCTTTCCAGTAGCACGACAACCCGAGGATCCAAGGGGCAGTCCAATTCCATTGCTTCTGAGGTCCCAGGTGCCAAGCTAGGTGATGCCGCACTATGTTGTCCCACACTCATTTGCACTTGAGTAGCCTGGATCTGCAGCTCGCATAGACCTATATGGATGGAAACCAAGGCTTGCTTCTACTACTGATATCATTCAGATCATCTTCAGTCAAAGTAATCGGGTCACGTGATAATTTCTTGGCCTTGGACTTCTCCTGCAGCCCTACTTTTTCCTACTCCCTAGTGTACTTAACGCGGAATGGAGTAGTCTATGGGTCTACACCTCCCTATCCTGATTGCTATTGTTCTTCCTCCATCTACGGGGAAGGAGACTTCTGACTTCTGTCAGAGTAGCGCTCTTCCTCTTCTTCTTCCTCCTCTGCCTGGTTCCTAGCAGCATGCTTTGCTTTAGCTTTGTCTTCGGCCTCCTTTTTCCTTCTGTTGGCTAACTGCTGCATCTTCAACTGGGCCTCTTCCTTCTTTTGCTTCATGGCAGACTTATTATACCCAACTAAAAAGTCTAAGGTCATGCGCCACTCTGATGGCCAACTCTCTAGGACTACTGCGATTGCCTCATCCGTTGCCAAGTATGGAAGATCATACCATTTTTGCTCGGGGTCCTTCCGCACCTGGATGGAAACACAATGGAAGTTCGCTTTGAAATCCAGATATCTTGACAATTGCTTAAAGAAAATTGGGTATAACCTTAGCTTGTAGTTTATCGTAGCGTGGATGCTTGCCTCCATCATCACCCAAAATATTTTAGTGTCCTTGACCCTTACGGAATCCTTGGTGGCCCAGAGCAAAGCAAACTTTGTTGCTTCTAGTAGACTTGACATGACTGGAGGAAATTGATTGTCCTCTGGTAATTCCCATGCAACCAACACAATTGATAATAGTAACCAAGAGTAGTGAAATATTTTACTCTGGTCTTGCACTTCTCTATAGTTCGCGAGGAACTCACCATAGAGATAGTGCACCCAATTAAATTGTACACCTTCTGCACATTGAATCGTTAATGACACAACTGGTGTTGACACTTCGTCTGCGTGAAACTTCCTCATTATTTTCCCGACCAAAATCTGGGTGGCGACCTTAACTTCAGGGTCGATTATGCTAGAAATTGAGTATCCACATGGTTTCTTGGTGAGCTTGAATTTGTCCTTCATTCTCATGGTGAGGTCATGCTCGCCCGTCTTTCTGCCAAATGCCATGGCTAGATTCAAATCTGAATGTGGTAGCAATGTGACCCTATGGATCAACATATCTATGATGGGTATCAATTCTCCTAACCATAGGCACCCATTATGCACTAAGCATAGAAACTTTTTGATCACCAACAAGGTTATGGGTACGCGGCGGTAATGCGGCACACATAGCAGGTTTAACAATCGTGCTTTTTCCACCCCTTTAATCCACTATCATGGGTCATAAAGGTATCAATCGCCAAGTGGGGGAATCGCTCTGTGTCCGCCAAGTCCCAATCCTCTAGCTTGAGAGCAATAATGTGTGCCAAGCACGACACTTCAAACATGATCTGGTCTAGAAGCAATGAGGTATTTAGCCTAAATTTGCCCTCATCTGGGTCCTTTGGGACCTTCACCTTACCCTGGCATGGAGGGATGTACTTGAGTAGCTTTGAGATAGGGTCTACATCCTCAATGTTAATGTCCTCTACACCCATATCCATATCTTCGGTGACCTCCTTAGATTCTAAGTCTACCACCTTGCCTTTCTCTTACGCGGTGGGCTTTTCCTTCTAGTGCTTTCTTGGCGACTCGCGCACCAACTGTGTTTCTTTCTGCTTATCCTTCTTCATCTTGGTACCCTCTTTGGGCAGTGTAGGCCTCGGCCTGGGTGACCTCTGTGATTTTGGCACTTTTGCAAGCACTTCTACGCTTGCAAACTCAGGGGCAGCTCCCTTAGATGCCATCAATCCTCCAGCACTTTTGGTTTCCACGGGTGCTGACATGAGTCTAGTAAGAAGCTCTTTGGTTGCTTTAGGAAACTTGTCAAATACTTAACTAGCCACCAAAGCCTCAAAATTCTCAAGGTTCATGTGCACCTGATAGCTCAACACCTCAATTCTCAAAATGCAAAGTGTTTTCTTTGGGCGGACATCTGTAATTTATAGGCGAATTCGAATTTGAATCCATCCGTTCCCCCCAAAATCCGCTCATAAATTCTAGATTGACGACAAATTTTCAAACATCTCACTCTTAAATTCTAACTTAAATTCCACCCCCCACTCCACTTAACCATTTTCCCACTGTCAACTCATGAACAATGACCATAACGATCACTTTCTAGCTGCCTGCGTAGTCTCTCCTTCTGTAGCGTAGCTCCCTTCACGCTTCTGATGATACTGTGACGTTCCTCCTTTCTGCGCAATCCCCCAGTCATGCAGCTCTACAACCTGGGCAGTGGAGTTTATAGTCCCGCACCTCCTTTTAGATGCCTAGAGCACTACGAGTGTGCCTCCACCATATAGTCATCTAGCTGAATCCCTGGTGTGTGGCTTCAATCGGCTGCCATTTACCTTCCCTAGAAATGGCTCTCGATTCAACTTCACTAGCTGAATTACTCCACCATCAGTAATCTCCTTGATGACATAGGGTCCCATCCAATTCATCCAAAAATTTCCTGGAAATTTATCAAACTTGTTTTCATATAATAATACTAAATCATTAACCTTGAAGGTGCGCAGTTTGATGTGTTGATCATGCCATGCCTTTTCATGCTCCTTTTGAACTTGCTGATGGAATCCAGTGAAAAATCTATCCTCTTCCAACTCTACCAACTACTTGAGCCTTTCTTCTAGGGCTCTGCGATCTGCCATTCCTGTGAATTCCACTATGCATAGACTAGGTACAATGTACTCCATTGGCATCA
Source organism: Pinus taeda (assembly GCA_000404065.3). Lineage (NCBI taxonomy): Eukaryota > Viridiplantae > Streptophyta > Pinopsida > Pinales > Pinaceae > Pinus > Pinus taeda. The sequence goes on along the minus strand of APFE030977536.1, from coordinate 357,243 downwards.
CAACTTCTATGCCATAAACCAACCTAAAAGGCATTTTTCTAGTTAGCTTTTTGCGAGTCATTATATAAGCCCATAACACCACGGGTATGTGCATATCCCAGTCATTCCTTTGTCCATTGCAGACCTTTGTCAGTGTGTTCTCTAATATCTTATTAAATGCTTTCACCATCCCATTACCCTGCCAGTGATATGGCATACTCTTATGATGATAAACCTGAAACTCCTTCGTCAGCACGCTGATCGTCTCATTAAGGAAATGCGTACTATGATCGCTCATCAAAATCTTCGGGCAACCAAATGTAGTTAATACATACTCAAAGACGAACTTTGCTATTGTTTCCCCTGTACAGTCCTTCGCAGGCTGCGCCTCTTCCCATCTAGTCAAATACTTAGTCGCGGTGATGATGTACCCCACACCTGTCTTCTCTCCTGGAGGTTGAATTGGTTCTACAAAGTCAATCGCCCACTTTTCGAATGACTGTAATGACATATACGGATTCATAGGTAGCTCATCCCTCTGTGATGTCCTACCTGTCCTTTGACATGCATCACATTACTTACAATAAGCCTTGGAATCCTTATGAAGCGTCGACCACCATAGCCCTTTGGCCCTATAACTTTTCCTGCATAATGTCCTCCTGGGACTCCTACATGAGCTTTAGCAAGGATGTTGTTTCATTCAAATTTAGGTACATAATGTTGTAGAATTTCATTTGAGCTCATTTTATATTAATTCCCTACAATGATAGAAAAGTTTATCGCGCACACCACTAGCTCCTTCTTTTGTTGACTAGTATACCCTTCTGGAGCCATCCCCGTCGTCAGGAAGTGTATGATATCTTCAAAGTGGTTGTTCACAATATATATTGCAAAGAGTTGTGCATAAGGCAGTCCTTCCTCCAAATTAGTAGGCTCCTCTCCTATTTCAATGCACGACAAATGATCTAGTCCTACATTCAGTCATCTTGGCTTTACAATAACTTCGAAGTCATATTCTTGAAACAACAGCAACCATCTTCATATCTTCACCCCCAACATAGGCTTGTTAACCAGGTACTTCAATGTAGAATGGTCTGTATACATCTTGAATTTTCCACCTAATAAGTAATGTCTAAACTTCTAAAGCGCGTACACCATAGCCAACCCTTCGCGCTCTATCGTTGAATAGTTCTTCTCAGCTTTAGACAATTTTCTACCTGCAAATGCTATAGGGTGATATAGCTCTCCATCACCAGCCTATGTCAGTATTTCCCTAAGTGCAATACATGACATGTCCACATGCACATTAAATTCCTTCTTCCAATCCAGGTAGACTAGGATCGGCACGGTGACCATGTTTTCCTTCAACACATCTAAGATTTTCTAACACTCTTCATTCCAACAGAATGTAACATCCTTCTTTAGAAACTTCTCCATCAGTGTGGTAATCTAGGCATAGCTTTTGATGAACTTTCTATAGTATCCTATATGCCCCAAAATTGCATGCAACTGTTTCACACTTCTTAGTGGCTCCAAATTAATTATAATCATGATCTTAGCAGGGTCTACCATTAAGCCTTGTCTGCATACCACGTGACCTAGAAAGATCCCAAAAGTGACACAGAACAAGAATTACTTCAAATTGAGTGTGATCTAATACCTCTGACATGTATCCAACATCAAGCATAGACTAGCTACGTGGTGCTTTACCAACCCAAACACCATCCAATTATCGAAGTATACCTCCAAAAACTTGTGAATGAAGTCCTTGAACGTCGCAATGACTACATGCGAAAATATCGCCGACGCGTTCTTCAATCCAAATGGAATCACAGTTTACTGAAAGCATCCCCATTCAGTCGCAAAAGTTGTCTTACTTCTATCCTCTAGCACGATCTTGATCTGATGGTACCCAGAGAACCCATCATTGAATGCATACACTTCCTGACCGCCAACATTACCGTTGGTAAACGGAGTCAGAAAGGGATCATGTATGCAGGCATCATTCAACTTCCTGAGGTATACCAATATCCTTATTTCATTCTTTTTCTTCTTTTCTTCAACCACTATTGGGCTCACCCAATCAGATTCTTTGACTAATTTAATAATACCTGCAGCAAGCATTTTATCCAACTCTAAGCGAACCTTCTCTTTATACTTGGGGTTGAGGCAATAAGGCCTTTGCTCAATCGATTTCACGTCTGGTTTCAATGTGATTTTCATGACTCCCAGGTCCCCTATTATCCCTTTCAAATATGAAAAATTCATAGGGAACAAGTCCTAATATTCATGGAGCAGTTCAGCAACCTTATCTACTGTTGCATCATCCCAGTAGTCCCTAATTTTTTGCAAATTTCAGCTCCACTTCTGTACCAATGTTCACTTGCCTCATTCTTAGTGGCACGGTGATATATGTATTCTCAATTTGTGGTCCTTCAACTTGCGGTGACCTTTAGTCTCTAGGATATTAATGTTCCTCAGGTCTTCATCCTCTTCCTCGGCAGTCACATTACAGCACTCCACTGTGTGGCACAACTGGGTAGTCCAATCTAGTTGAATTAAGTCCAAGGGATCTTGTGGTATTCTGAAGATCGTTTCCTTGACTTCCTGTAATGCCTCGTCAATACATTCAAATCCATCCTCAAAACTAAACGTCATCAAGAAACCTTGTTGCAAAACGTCCCATTCTTCAGTGCCATGGTGGAGCTCCATTTCTAAGTACTAGTTCATCAGTATTACATCAAAAGTATGACAAAACAAATGCACCCATTCAGGCTAAGGCTCCACTCCATAGACCTTAATCCGTTTGGCCAAGTGATCACGCAGATCATCCCTTCCATCATATTTATCTATTATTCGCACTTGTGGGTGACCAAACCGCATTCTCATCATCTTTTTGTACACATGCCAATCATCAAAAATGTCTTTGTGCATACCACACCATCTCATAGGAATAGCATGCAATGCCTAATCCAAGGCATAGAAGCGATGCTTCTCTGGCACCTCCCTCTCAAATGTATCCAAAAATTTATCAACGTCGGTTAAACCATCATAATAAGGCAGATTCCTTACCTTCGATGATACACATCGCATCAACTTGGTCATCATATTACAGCACAACGTAGATACTTCATGAAGTCACTTCTGTTAGTGCTCCAACTCCTCATCTGAATTTGAAGTATAGGAGATTTTACGGTCCCATGAAATACGTCCATTCACTGTCAGATTCACCCAATCCTGTTCTCACATTGTTATATTATAAATCTAGTCCAAGTCATCGTTGCTTTCATAATCGCGAACGGGTTCAGTATAGCGTGGTCCTTATGCAAGATCCACAGGCACTACTACGCTACGCGGAAACGATTTCTACTCAAATATCATCTTCCGCTTCTTCAAATTGATTACCCCACTCATTTCAGTGGCCCAATCGATCCCAAGGAGCATAGGGTATGGATTGTTGTCATCCACAATATCTATCACTTCGAAGTCAGCCAATGCACTCGCGCCCTCAATATCCACTGTCACTCCCTGCAATCTTCCCATGGGGATAATTTTATGCTAATTTTCCATCCTTAACTAAATCGGAGACCACTGCAGTGTAGGTCTCCCCATCATTTCCCATGTTTGTTTCGGCAGAACATTCACATTTGACCCCAGATCTAGAATTACTTGATACATCTCATATTCTCCTATCTGCGTAGTGAGACTCATCTCACGCCCCATTCTTGTCTTATGCTTACCAATCTTCTTGACTATGCACAGTCCATCAGGAGCATTTTCTTTCCTGACACACTTATTTATTAGTTCATGTAGTCCTTTCACAGCCTTTCTATCGTGCAACAACTTCATATAGGTCTCCAAGAAAGTATTAAGCATGGAAGGGTCCATATGTTTAATTGGCGTATCCTGACTTCCTAAGGTAGAGACCTCAGTGAAGCTTTTCTTTTCTTCTATAAATGTTTCCCGTGCATGCTTCAGATAAAACTCAACCTCCTTTTCTAGAGCTTTTCGGACCCATTCACTTTCTTCAGGCTACTTCCCCTTATCTTCGCTAGTCGTCATCCCACTCCGCAGCAAAATATTTACCTTGGGATCCTCTTTGCGAGGCTTAGACTTCATCATCTACAGGTTTTGAGTCGGCTGTAGAGGTTACGCCCCCTTTTCACATATCTTAGCTAGCAATACCAGGAAATATTCAGTTGCATGGTCAAACTGAGTACAATATCGGCATGACAAATGCGTCGGATTCGAGTAGTCTCACGCGTAGTGTCCCGATCCTCCACAGTTGTAACAAATGACCTGTCCTCGACCTCTACCAGGTCCTCCTCCAGCTCGGCCTCGTCTATACCCCTGATATTTGCCTCACACTCCTCTATCACCTTGGTCCAGAGGCCGAGTTTCTACCTGCACCCTATATGCGTCCATTCTACCCATCATTAACTCGTAACTATGGCAATTGCGCTCATCATGACCCACCGATTGACAGAAGTTGCAGAAGATTTGTTACGGTGTTTGTACAAATTTCTACAGCAAATGGAAACTGCCTGTCACATGTTTTCCAGCTACTAGATAGATAGCACACCATAGCATAAGCCCCTGGCATTTGCATTTCAGGTACCAAACTTCTTCGCTCTGGCCAAACTATTCTATCATTCTTCAGACTCTGCATTTCTAGGCAAAGGTTCTGCAATTGTGCTTGAATCTGCTGAACCTTCAAATTACCATCTTACATCAGCGTATCATGAAATCTCATTGCAATTTCTAGCGCTTCCACCTGGGTCCCAATCTTTTTCTGTGATAGTGTAACTCTTAGATTAGGTAAGAGCAAAGCCACAAACCATTTGCGGTGCTATCCATCTGTCAGATTCATGTTAGCTTCGCGGATTGTACACTTCAATATCTGATCCAAATCCCAAGGTGTCTTGCCAAGCTTCATCATGATGCCTTTGAATCTCACAATTGATTCTTATTTAGACTTAGGTATACTGAATTCCATATTCAGCATGGTCTGAATATCTAGTGTAGTACTTAATGTACCACGTTAGTGTGCATTCTTGCAAAGCACTAACCATTGTTGATTTCTTCATTTGATCACCTATGATACCATGAGCTTCCCATACAACCCTCACAACGAACCAAAATTGGACTGGATCCTCATTTCCCAAGCCCTTGGACATAGGTAGCTTTACTGAGTTCACCATACTCAATGGTGGCGGAGGTGGCAGTGGTGTAGGCGAAGGTGTATGTGGCAGAGGTGAAGATGGAAGCGGTATGGGTGGATGGAGTATTCACAGGAACCCTTGCTTTATCAACTAAAAAATGCTCTATGGAGAAGCCTATGATGATTCCTCATCATCACTCAAAGGAGGTTCAATCAGTGGGCTATATTCAGGGCCTGTTTTCTCTCTGTTCCTGAAGGTCTTTCCACTTTGTGTAGCCCCAAAAATCAAGGTAGCTGCATAACCCTCTTTTCACACAAGAGCATCTTAATCCAAGTATTAAAAAACCTTAAATACTTACCTCGTGACCCCTTGAAGAAGTGACACTCTACTTTGTTGTAACTAACCGAGGTATCGACTATAAACTCCGTCATGAACCCTCCTATGATACGATCGAGCCAATGATCGATAGCGCATGCGATCTTATCTTCAGACACTTCTAATATCCACACTAACTCCAGGGTCCAGACTATTGGACCATCAAGCCTCCACCTTCCTTAATCGTCTGCCAATTTTGCGATCCACTCGTACAGTTCGACTGGGAATGAATAAATAAAAGAGAATATGAATAGTCATTAGGAGATGAAATGAACAGTCTCCCCTTCATCTATATAATAAACACCAACCTAAATGAAATCAATGAATTGTTTTGAGGAGTTACTGCCTGGTCTGACATGGTATCAGAGCCAGCTCCCGAAATTAGTTTTTGTGTAACTCCTAGTGTCAGTTTCCTACCTATATTCTACCTGGTTGCCTGAAGCCTACTCCAGGCAGTGTCATATATGTTTTTTTGATACTGAATGCATTTTTTAAAGTCTGCACCCTCTGTCAAGTCTACACCCTCTGTCAAGAGACCTAGTGTGAATGCTGAACGCTGGTGTGTGAAAACTGTCATATGCATTTTTTAAATCTACGTTTTATCAGACCTTGGATTTAACGTCGACTTCTATTTGTTATAGTTTCTATACATTTTCACTCTTTTCTATCCATTAGGTTCATGTGGATCTTGGGCTCGGTGAGGTTTAAGTCCAGTGGTATATGGACTTAAGAACTCTGTGCTTTCCGACTGCTCAAATGAGGTAGCATTCCCACCGCCTCGGTTAAGCATCCCCTCCTACAGAGTATGTCTATGTTTGGTGTTATGAATTGAGGTGAACCAGCATATTGAGTTGTAGCGAGAATGGCATTAAGGGCTTCTGTGGGATGAAAAGTGTCCCAGAAGATATAGTCTCCATGGTGGAAACACAATCCTAATGAAGTACTACAAGGGAACTCTGCTCTCAAGTGTCCCAGTCCACAGAAACACTCATTCACATATTTGAATCCATATGCAGATGGATTTTTTATTATTTCACTGAAGATGGCGTAGTTGTCACTCAGAACAAATCGTGTGTCAGAAAACTGATTCTGCAATTTATCCAAGCCTCTGTTGAAATATAAGATGATGTCATTGGTATAACTGACACAACTTCCATTATCGAGATTTTCTAAACTAATCATCAAAGATGTGCAGCCTAAAGGTCCTAGATTCGATATTAGAAATTTTCTCACTCCCAATTCATACATTTTTTTTAACTGATCTGCAAACCTTCTGAGCAGTAGTTGTTGATATTCGACAACGCGATATCAACACTGCTCCAGGTTAATACACTTCTGCTTCCCATTTTTATTACATTGAGCATTGAGCATTGAATGTTATTACTGCATTTTTTTAATATAACTGTGGTATAATCCAGCATACCACAGTCCTTTTCCACTACTCTTTTTAATATAACTATGGTATAATCCATCATGCCACTGGTTCGTATTAAACATTCAACACATTTTGCCAGCAGAATTTTTTTTTGTTACAATATGCATTCAATCATATCTATTGGGGGAATAGTTCTCATTGGTAAGGAGAACTATCCTGAGTGGTCCTGGATGATAAAACACACACTCATTTTCAATGAGTTGTGGAAAGGGTTATGTATTGGAGATGGAGACAAAGAGCTAGAACTGCCTACCTCAGACAAAGAGCTCACCATTTGGGAGAATAAGAACAGCAAAGCCTATGCATTAATTGTAGCATCTGTAAGTGAAGAGGTGAGTTGCCATATTTCACCATTTTCAACTTCTTTCGAAGCCTTACAAAAGCTAAAATAACTCTATGACTCACATTCTGCACTTGAAGTTGTTCAACTCATGACACCCTTGAATTGTAAAAAAATGATCCTCTTGCTCTTGCATCCGAAGTAAAATCTATAATGCATGATATCAAAGCCACTAAGGTTGAATTTGATATTCCTCTTATCACTTTTCTCAAGGAATTTTATCCTATTTACTCCAATTATCTTGTGTCATTGCAAGAAAATGGAAATCTCAAAGATATTACCTTTAACTCTCTTGTGAAAAAAAATGTTGAAAGAGAGAAAGCTTTTGGAAAGAAGACAACCCTTGAATCTTCAGAAGAGGTTGTGTGCCTTTCTCATAAAGAAAAGAATCCTGCTCAAGATTCTTCCAGAGGAAGAGGTGGTCGAAGAGGAAGAGGATGATATTTCAATGGTAGGGGGGGCAAGACACTCTCAAGGAGAAAAGGCAGACTTGCACTGCATATGTTGCAAAAGAAATGGATCACATGATGCCTCTACATGCAAGTTACCATGGGACAAAATTAAGCAGCAAAGAAACCAACAAAAAGGTAAAAATAATAACACAAACAAAGGTAAAGTACCTGAATCCACTCACTATGTTGTGGCACAATCTAATATTGGAGCAAATGAGGATTTATTTAATGCTTCACTTGCTTCTTTGAAAAATGATTGGTTGCTTGATTCAGGAGAAACTTGCCACATGACTCATATAAAAGATTTTTTTGAAGAATTTATTGACAATGTTGATGGAGAAGTATACTTTGTAGACCAATCAAAAATCAAGCTGTCAGGGCTTGGCACAATCAAGCTTAAATTGCTTGGTCTTCCAGACTTTCTTCTGCATCATGTTCTATATCTCCCATAGCTGAATAGAAACTTGTTGTCCTTGGTCCACATCTGCCAGCAAGGTCACTCCATTCATATGTTTGATGGCAAGCTTGGGTGAGAAAAGCATTTGACCACTCACCTGTCATGAGGGGAATAGAAGAATAAAGGCTTCTCAAGCTGCAAGGTACCTTTGCTCATGCACAACTTTCTCATACAACTCTCATTATGAAGAAGGTACACTTCCATCAAGTCTATTATGGCATGCTAGATTTGGAAATTTGAACTATGACAACCTCCACTTGTTGAAGAAAAATGGTGTTGCTGGTTTGCCTACAATTCCTAGGAAATTTAAGCAATGTGATGCTTGCATTATAGGAAAGCATATCAAACAGTGTTTTCATGATTCACATTCAAAAGCACATAGAAAACTTGAACTCATTCATTCAGATTTATGTGGTCCAATCCCTGTTCCTTCTACAAATGGAAAGAAATATATGATGACATTTATTGATGACTACACCAAAATGTGTTGGGTTTATTTATTGAAGAACAAATCTAATGTTTTTCAAACATTCAAGAAATTTCATAAATGGATTGAAAATGATGCACAATCTCATATCGAGTCTATTCACACTGATAATGGAAAAGAATACACATCAAATGAATTTTAAGACTATCTTCACCAACATGGGATCAAACATCAAACAACTGTGCCTTATAATCCCCAACATAATGGTGTAGCTGAAAGAATGAATAGGACAATCTTAAATATGGTACACTCCATGCTCTTCTTCAAAAATGTAAAAATAATGTTTTTGGCTGATGTTGTTCCATGTGCTGCATATATAAAGAATAGATGTCCATCTAATGCTATTAGAAACAAGACTCCATATGAAATGTGGTATGGGCACATTCCTTCTGTAAAGCATCTTAGGGTCTTTGGTTCCACCTGTTATGCCTTGATACCAAAGCTACATAGAAACAAACTTGGTGCAAGAAGTCGTAAGTTTATCTTCCTGGGGTATTCAAACACATCCAAAGCATACCGTCTCTATGATGAAGTCAATAAAAAGTTTTTTGTATCTACAGATGTAATTTTTCTTGAATCATCCAAAACTAACAATGTTGTTTAGCGGCAACTTGATCACTTGGATAGATTTGCAAATGCAAAATCATTTCAAGAATTTGATAATCAGATTCCACATCTTGAAGGGGGGATTCTTATACTAGATCAACACGTGGAATCTTCTTTTGAAGAACTCTCTCCACCACATGAAAATCCAACAACAGATGATGCTTTAAGTGATGTGATTGATAGAATTGAGAGACTCAACCTTGATTCAGTCCTAACTCAATCAACGAAGCAACCTAGACCATCTGAGAAAGGTCCTCTAAAGTGGTTGATAAAGACACTTGAAAGTGTTCATCCTAATGAGGTTGGAAAGACAGGAACTAGAAATTCAAACTGGAAAATGGAGGTGATGTAGATGAATCTAATTCATCTATTGATATGCATGTTTCTTATGATTGTGAATTGAATTTGTCTATATATTTTGAACCAACTTCTTTAAAATAAGATACTTCTCATGATGAATAGAAAGAAGTGATGAAAAAGGAGTATGATGCCCTCATAAAGAATGGCACTTGGAAGCTGGTTGATCCTCCATTAGGAACCAAACCAATTGGCTACAAGTGGGTCTACAAGAACAAGTATAAAGTTGATGGCTCACTGACAAGCACAAATTTGGCTTGGCAAAAGGTTTGACAGAAGGAATGATTGATTATGAGGAGACCTTTGCCCCCATAGAAAATGGGCTACCATCGGACACTCTTTGCCCTAGCAGCTCAGAACAGTTGGAAAGTCCATCAAATGGATGTAAAAACTTCCTTCTTGAACGAAGATCTAAAGAAAATGTTTTTATGTCCCAACCAGAAGGATTTGTTGTGAAAGGACATGAACATAAAGTATGCAAACTTGTGAATTCCTTGTATGGCCTCAAACAAGCACCACGAGCCTGGTATGAAAAGTTAACTGAGCATCTTCTGAAACTCAACTTCAATCATTATGATCTTGATGATGCAACTTTATTTGTCAAGAAAGTTGGCAAAATAGTTATATATCTTGTGGTATATGTAGATGATCTTTTGATGACAGGGAACAATGAAAGCTACATTTCATCCATAAAGAAGGAATCGGGGAAAAGTTTTGAAATGATTGATTTGGGCTATGTTCATTAGTATCTTAGTATTGAAGTAACTCAATGTCCAAAGTCCATATTTCTTTCTCAAAAGAAGTACATTGGAGATCTGTTGAACAAGTTTGGCATGATAGAATGAAATCCTCTTACTAGTCCAATGGAACAAAACTTAAAGCTCACATCCATTGAAAGAAAAGAATTTGAGGATGCAACAAAGTATAGACAGCTTGTAGGAAGTATCAACTACTTAACTACTACCAGACCAGACATTTCGTTTATTGTTGGAATCCTCTCTAGGTTTATGCAAAAGCCTTGTGAGGGACATTGGTCTGCTACAAAAAGAGTTCTAAGGTACTTGAAGGAAACTCAAGACTTTGGAATCAAGTATACATAGGTGGACGACTTCAACTTGATTGGATACTTTGATTTAGACTTCGAAGGAGACAAAGAAACTAGGGTATCTACTTCAAGATATACTATGAGTCTTAGATCAGGAGCTATGTCCTGGAGATCACATAAAAAATTAGTTCCAGCAGATTCCACAACAGAAGCAGAATACGTGGCAGCAGTTGAGGCAATAAAAGAAATTGTGTGGCTCTGGAAAATTCTTGAAGATTTCCAGGTAAAACAAGTACAATCAACTCCACTCATGATTGACAATACCTCTGCAATAAAGTTGGCCAAGAATCCAAAGTTCCATGATCGAACGAAGCACATCAGCACTAAATATCATCTGATTTGACATCATGTAGAGGCAAAAACAATCCATCTCTACCATTGTTCCACGAACGAACAAATTGTAGACATCTTCACCAAAGCACGTGGAAGAGAAAAGCTTGAAAGATTCAGAATGATTCTTGGACTTACGAACATCTTCAAATTAGGGGGGAGAATGTTGACACCTAATCATTAGGATTGGGTGAATAACTGAAATTAATGTAAATAAATAAAAGAGAATATGAATAGTCACCGGGATATGAAATGAACAGTATCTCCCTCATGTATATAATAAACACCAACCTAAATGAAATCAAAGAATTGTTTTGAGGAGTTACTACCTAGTCTAACAAGAAGATCTTGTGTATCTCTGTGTACAGATATATGTACAACCACTGTTCATTCGTCAATCGTGGATTTTTGTTCTCTTGTGTCATGAATTCATGGATCTTTCTATCCAACCAGTCTTCGATCTCCTTCTTAGTTGGATTCCAGTGATGCAACACCACACATCTTTTTATGCAAATCCTGGTCTTGGCAACAAAACCATTTGTTGGCTTGATGGGCCCTGACCCAAGTTCACATTAATTAGCCAAGAAAATCCCTACACTATTGGCCCTTTCGGCATCAATCCATAGAGCGCAGACTAAAGTCTCACCGAAAGCAGTATGGGGGGATGAAAGAACCAAGTTTTCACACCTTGAGATGGCAGTGATGTTGCTTTATACCCTAACCCTTCCTTCGCGCAGATCGATAAGTTGTTTACGACTTATCGATATGCTTCCTTAGTCATCCTCTAGACCTCCACGAAGGTCTATGACTATCTTTCACATACCCTAAATAGGTGATTCAGACACTTACGTGTCTCTGTAATTACTCTTACTGTTGTATTTACCCAGATTAGCTTAAGTAGTAGATAACTTCAACATGCATTATGATTTTCTTCATGTAAATAGATATTCTTACTTGTGTTCATATAACAAAGTAAAACACATAGATTCACGCATGAATACATCATTAAATCATAAACTCAATATTCAACATAACATAATTGCATTCATTCATAACAGTAGTAAAATAGCTCATATACAGTTAATTCCAGAATAATTCTTTTTATCGATGTTCAGATCTCCTTTACAGACTCTAACTACCCTGTGCACACAACTGCAGGGGTCCGCGCACTTAGCTATGGACTTCTACCCTAGGCCTTTACACACACAGGTGCAGAGCCTCTTTCCTATGCTAAGACTCTTCGCTCTTAGCTCTCATAGACCCATTACATCAATGACTCTTCAAAAACATATATGAACCGAACTACTAAAAGACTCTTCCAAGACTTCTTTTTATACAATCCCATGGTCCACGGACCATGGGTAGATCTCCTAAAGCTGACATGACTTACATAAACAAAGGGCGGAAACCCTTTATGACTCTTTTTCACACGACAACAAAATGCAGAGACTTTACACTTCTTATACAAAACTTGGGCTTTATGCCCCAAAACGTGGGCTTTTAACCCCAAAATTGACCTTAGGGGACCCATTCCCAACATGTGCCATGGGATTTCTTAGGACTCACACCACTTTCCATTACCCTTATTTTCCAATGACTTTGGATGATTATCTTGAGGTTGGATCTCCTTGATTTTCACCTTGTTCTCTGAGTTAGGGCCTCATTTTAGGTTTTTGTTGTAGTGGATTTGCAAATCCAAACTCCTGCTTATTCCTTTGCTTTAGCATGACAACATATCGATAAGCGACTCCTAGAGAGGAGATTCTTAGGAAATCCATATCCATTTGGATGTACTTATTTTTTACACTAAGGTACTTCAAAACTAAGTGTTTCTTAGAGTCTTTGATACCTAGCTTTGAGCACAAGGTATCGAAAATTGTTGTAATTTGGATCTTTTGGTCGCTCTTTTGTCGTAGATTTGTCCATATCATGTAGTGGTCATGATAGTTCCCTACAAGGTATAATTCATCCTTGAGGGCATGAAAAAGAGACCAAAGTGGGGTATCCATTGAATATCCCATATTCATATTCATTGTGTCTCTCCCAATAAATTTCCCACCATTTTTTCACATGGGGAAGGGATTTCAAAAGTTTGAAGGTGATATTCTCTTTGTTGGAATTTTTTTGGATAGAGTAATGACCATATAACAAATTTTACCATTACTCAAAAGCATCTACATCTATTTTTCATTTGGAAATGGAATATCAAAGTTAAATTGTACCTTAAAGGGCGTTGTACCTCCAAAGTTGTTGCTTGTTGAAGGTGCCTCGTAGGCGGTCATCAAAGAACCTAGGCAAGATTGTCCATCATCTTATTCCTTTGTTGCATAACTGCTTCCTTGAGAAACAACTTGATAAGACCTCATGCTCCATCATTTCTCTTTTATTTCACCTTGGGAGGTCACTTGGGATGGTGAGAATAGTTGTCCTCAAGTGAAACTAGCCTGAGATTCAACTCTCTATACCCTGACATCATTGGGGACATGCGTTGGGAAACAATCAGGAGTTGATTGCTCTAATACCATTGAACCAGGACGTATGAGGAAAGATATTGAATATTGACAATAGAATATGTCATGAGTGTATATAAATTAATGTAGAGGAAATATCAAAAATAAAATACGTCACAAGGGTATAAAAATTAATGTAGAGGAAATAATAATATGAAAAGAGCTTAATTCATTTTATTAAAAGGTAAAAATGTCATAAGACTACATCATGGAAGATTTCATGGCTTTTAAAATGGTATAGGGCCATATTTATATTATTTATGGGTTCCTTTTCACCTATAGTGATTCACTTTTGATATGTTTCAAATACTATGGGAAAATACCATATATCACTATGGTAAAAATTAAAAAATGGTTGTATATCTTAAAAGCTAATTGTATAATTAGATTTCTATTTTGTTTTCTTCCACCTTTCAAATACCATGGGTGGATACTATGGTTTACCAAAACCATGGGTTTGTAAGCCACCAATAGTAGAAAACAATCATTAACTTTGGTGATTCACCAACACCCACCTGGATCATCAATGGGCAATGAAGGAGATTCCTTTTTGATGTCCAAGGTAGGTGAAAAAAAACCTATGGATATGCGCAAACTCTTATATCATAAGGTTTGAAGGGAAATTTCTAGTTTTATGGGAATGAAGGAGAGTGGACTCCATCCTTATGTCATTGGTACCCTAAGAGAGAGAGAGATGTTACACATAATATTTTGGAAGACTCTAGAGATTTATAAAAGAGAGTAGGATTCATGAATCCACCTTGTAATTATTAAGTGAGGGATTTCCCTCATGGATTCATGATCTAGCTCAAGGGTGGATAAATACAAAGGATAGAGAAGTTAGTGAAACCTTTGGATGGGTGGATGTTATAGCCTAAATTATGACCTTTCAAGGTCACTTATACTTCAAGAGGACACCCCCTTGGGTCTAATAGGGAATTAACCCAGAATGAATTCTGGAACACACCAAAAGCCCCATGAACACCCTAAGAAAAAGGAACATTTGGCCCATCAACACCCCTACCATAGTGTAGATGGAGAGTTGTGATGCTATTTTTCTTCAGTTAGGGAGAATCACAACTCTCTTTTACCTTAGAGAAGGAAGGTTAAAACGAATTAGGGTGACAGAGTGAATGGATAAGGTTGGAATAAGTCAAAATTGATTAAGTCTTGAGGATAAGGATGAAACAACCACGTCAAACATGGTCAACGAGGTGCCTAGATACATATGATCACTCCTCCAAGCCATTTATAAAAGCCATGCTCTCCATGGAGCAAAGAAGGAAAAATTATTGATAGAGAAATGTTATTGGAGTGAAGACCCATTCATCTTCATAATAAATTGTAGAACATTATGGAGCTTGACAACGAGTTGTAGTGATAATATGAGCTATGGGCAAGGATGGTGTAGGATCACATCATTGTAATAAATTAATCGCATCGAAGGAGCACATATTTCCCCCAATTTCATGTATACTTTAAATTATGTCTATCGTTATGTATTTTGGTCATTTGTGTTACTAACGATAATGGGTGTTTCAGGAGTATAGATTTTGTGGTCATTATTGTTTATGTGTAGGTAATAGGTGCATTTATTGGTGTTGTGCCATGGAATTTTTTGGAACTCACACTACTTTCTAGTCCTTCTTTGACCTCCCATTACCATTAATTTCTAGTAACTTGGGATGGTTATCTTGAGGTTGGCTCTCTTTGCTTTTCACCTTGTTCTGTGAGTTAGGGCCTCCTTTTCCAGGCTTCTGTTGTAGTGGATTTGTAGATCCAAACTACTACTTATTCCTTTCGTTCAATTTTTTATTTTATTTTGACAACATATCGATAAGTGATTCGTAGAGAGGAGATGCCTAAAACAATATCCATTTGGATGTACGTATGTCGGAGACTATGGTACTTCAAAACCAAGCATTGCTCAGATTCTTTGATGCCTAGCTTTGAGCGCAAGGTATGGAAAATTGTTGTAATTTAGCTCTATCTGTTATATATTTTGTCGTAAAATTGTCCATCTCATGTGTTGGTCATTGTAGTTCCCTACAAGGTATAATTATTATTTTAGGGCATAAAAAAAAAGAGACCTAAGTGGGGTATATTTTAAATATCCTAGACTCACATTCATTGTGTCTCTCCTAGTAAATTTCCCACCAATTTTTCACATGGGGAAGGGAATTCATAAGTGTGAAGGTGATATTCTCATTGTTGGAAATTTTTTGGATAGGGTAATAACCATATAACATATCTAACCATTACTCGAAAGCATCTACATCTATTTTTCCTTTGAAAAGAGACTATTAAATTTAAATTGTACCTTGAAGGGTGTTGTACCTCCAATTTTTCTTCTTGTTGAAGGTGCCTCATTGACGTTCATCAAAGGATCTAGGCAATATTGTCCATAATCTAATTCCTTTGTTGCATGAGTGCTTCCTTGAGAAACAACTTGACAAGACCTCCCGCTCCATCATTTCTCTTTTCTTTCGAGATGGGAAGTCGCTTTGGATGGTGAGAATGGTTGTCCTCAATTGAAACTAGTCTAAGATTTAACTCTATACCTTGACCTCATATGTGACATGTGCTCAGAAACAATAAGGAAAAATGTGCTTTAATACCACTGAACCAGGATGTATGAGGAATGAGACTAAATATTGATAAAAGAATATGTCACATGTATATAAAATAATGTAGAGGAAATATTAAATATAAAATACATCAGAATGGTATACAAATTAATGTAGAGGAAATAATAATATGAAAAGATCTTAATTATTTTATTAATTGGTAAAAATGCCATAAGAATACATCATGGAAAATTTCACGCCTTTTAAATTGGTGAAGGCCCAATTTATATTATTTATGGGTTCCTTTTCACCTAGAGTCATGCACTTTTGATATATTTCAAAGACCATGGGTAAATACCATCGGTTACAAAAAACTATGGGTGAATACCATAAATTACCATGGTAAAAATTAACAAATGGTTGTATATATTAAAATATAGTTGTACAATTATATTTTAATTTGGTTTTCTTCCACCTTTCAAATACCATGGGTGGATATTGTGGTTTACCAATGTTGGGTGTGGAGCCTGATTATCTTCTATATTCAAAGGTATCACCGCATTAGACCCCAGCTCGAAATGGGGTGGCAACACTGCCTGTAAAATATTCGCTGCAAGGGGGGTCCGGGGGGGGGCGGCTACGACCTTTTGAAAGCCCCCTCGACGGGGGGATCGGGGGCAGTGCCCTCGAAGCTAAGAATATATGTAAAATTTCCTTGTAAAATGTTGTAATTTCTTAGTCAATCTGGGTCGTTCATTAGGCGGAGATCTGATGGTAGAAGTTATGTTTAATTCAGAGTTTTTTGCCCTAGAAGGCAACCCCTCTCTATATATGAGGGAATTGTATTGCATCTATGTAGATTTGTATTCTAAGTGAGGAAGAGAGAGGAGATTGAGAGCGAAGAGGGAGTTACAACAGATATGTTGTAGGTTGTATCCCTTCAGTTTGCTAGATAATATAAATAGAAGGACTGGTTGTTTCTCTATCGATGTAGCCCAAACTGGGTGAACCACGTATATCTGTGTTTCTCTTGTTTTATGTGTTTTATGTGTTTATATTTTTGCAATATTTTATGTGTTCCATGTATCTGTAACACATAATTTTCTAACAACCAAAACAATGTGCTCGTAAACCACCAATAGTAGAAAACAATTATTGACATTGGTGATTCACCAACATCCACCTAGACCATTAGTGGGTGATGAAGGAGCTTCCCTTTTGATGTCCAAGGTAGGTGAAAAACAACTTGTGGATATGTGCAAACTCTTATATCATAAGGTCTCATGGGAACTTTCTAGTTTTATGTGAATGAAGGAGAGTGGACTTCATCCTTACACCATTGGCACCCTAAGAGAGAGAAAGATAATACCAACGAAATTTTGCAATACTCTATCCCTAGCATGATTGTAAGAGAACTTATCGTGTTTTGCATTAATAAAGGAGAGTGGAGTTCATGACTCCACCTTGTTATGAATAAGTGAGATATTTCCCTCATGGATTCATGGTCTAGCTCAAGGGTGGATAAATACAAAGGATAGGGAAGTTAGTGAAGCATATGGATGGGTGGATGTTATACCTTAAATTAGCACCTTTCAAGGTCACTTATACCTCAAAAGGGAAACCCTTTGGTTATGCTAGGTAGTTAACCCAAAATGAATTCTCGAACACACCAAAAGCCCGATGGAGGCCATAGAAAAAGACACTTTTGGCACATTAATGGCCCTACCATAGTGTAGAGGGAGAATTACAATGCTCTTTTGCTTCAGATAGGGAAAGTTACAACTCTCTTTTACCTTATACAAGGAGAGATGAAGCGAATTATGGTGGCGAAGTTAATGGATAAGGTTGGAAGATGTCAAAATTGATCAGGTCTTGAGGATAACTATAGATTCACAAGTTCGTGCAATTTACTAAAGCACGGGACAAGACTCTACTTCTACTTTCAACCAGGGGAAGCCAATAGATCAATGAAGACAATATGAACAAGAAGAAGACAAATCAATGGCACATAACATAATACGTTTTCCTGGAAAGCCACTGCTCAAAACCCTGCCTACCTATATTGCATTAAATCATAAATATGAGTGAAGATACAAAGCTTGTTCTCACTAGAAAAATTATGCACAAGTATTCTTAACTCTCTACCTCACAAGCCCGCTATTAGCCAACACACAGTCGATTTCCACTGCCTGTCAAGTCCCTATTTCCTTGCAGAATTCCTAGAATGAATAGCCCATATTTAAAGGGAATTCATGCTTCCAAAACTGTGCAATCCTAATTGGGTGCTCTTCCTGATCACAAGAATTATATTTACAACTCAGTAAATCATACAACTCATAGTACGTTGTCCTTGCACTCTAGTCTCATATGGGTCTTTCTCAGAACTGACATGCATGAGTTTTCGATGAGTGAAACGTTAGTTATCTGGAGTAGCACTTATGGATGCACTAGTGCACTAACTAATTGCTAATCCTCTACTAGTTCAATAAACAGTTAGAACTCGTTTAATTGACTTTAATTCAATAAATTAAGTTATCTAATTAAAACTCAATCTAAACTCATAATGGACTCCTAAAATTTAGGGTGAACATATACATGACTTCCAAAAGACTTCCAACTCGGAATTCCTAAGAAAATTAAGTTAATTAAACTTAATTAACTATTTACAAGTTTCTATGAGAATAGAATTCGATTTTAATTCATAGTTTAATTCAAGGGCAAATTAAAATGGAATTCCTTGTTGTCATTTCTCAAATATAAGTGTGAAAATACCATGTCAAACATGGTAACAAAGTGTCTAGATACATCTAATCACTCCTCCAATCCATCTATAAAATAAATGCTCTCCATGGAGCAAAGGACGAAAAACTATTGATAGGGAAATGTTATTGGAGTCACGAAGACCCACTCATATTCATGATAAGTTGTAGAACATTATGGAGCTTGAAAAAAAGTTGCAACAGAAGAAGAGTTAGGGTCAAGGATCACGTCGAAGAATATCATTGTAGTAATTTAATCACATCATAGGCAACATATTTTCCTCCAATTAGATGTATTCTTTATATTATGTCTATTGTTATGTTTTTTGGTCATTTTTGTTACTAATGCTAATGGGTTTTGCAGGAATATAGATGTCGTTGTCATTTTTGTTTATGTGTAGGTGTTGACGGGCATAATTGACCCTATGTCAATAAGAGGAAACAATCCAGTCTGGGGTTATTTAAATCTGACCCTATGTCAATAATAGGAAACAATCCAGTCTGGGGTTATTTAAATCTAACCCAATCCATTTGGTATGGTTGTCCCTGATGGGTTTAAAGGCTCCATTAGCTAAATAATTTTCTTCCCCAAGAGAAAGAAAGTGTTAAAATATCTCCTAATGGTCCTATATTAATGTTTACAACTTATAAGAAATAAAGTATTATATACAAATATAAAAATTACAAAATCACTAGAAATATCTCTTAATTGGTGAGGAGTGATGTTTAATATAAGCTATAAAAGAGGTAACCCACATATTACAATGACTTAAACTAATTCGTGTAAGTACCAACCACAAGAACTAATCTAATATGTATTCTAGCAAAGAGAATTAATAAAGGTATGAAAGATGAATTAAAGTTCAACCATTAATCCTTGATACACGGTTCAAGAACATAACAGTGATATAACCTCCAATTAACTCTTGAAACACATTCAAAGAATTATCAAAGAATAATAATGAAATATTTAAAATATAAACAGCTATGTTTTTTCATTAAAAGCATTCACCAAAACTTATAGAAGTATGATCAAGAGTAACATTTCATTATCTTCATTCATGAAGTTGTATCCTTTCCATCCCCACCCCTCTATTTCACCACTCGTTCATACTCTATTTATAATTTATACAGTTATCCTAATATAAATCATACTTGATATCTAATGTATAAAATAAATACAAAGTTTCCCCAAAATTAGAAAATCTATGTTTAACCAATAAATTTGATCTCATAGATCATATCAAAGTTTTTTTTTTTAATTAAAAAAATTCTAGCAGTTGAGTGTAACAATTTTTTTTGTCACATCAAGACATACTAACTGCATGGATTATATTTGGCATATTTGGAAACAATAGCTTAGTTACATATCTATAATGGACACCTATAAAATATAAAATGAATTAATTCATTAACTTATATCTTTTAAAATATTGGCTATAGAAACTTAGATTTTGTAGCTATGAATAAAATAAATCAAACAACTACTCATACCTTACAAAATATATCAAAACTTCAAATAAAATTAAAATAAAATAAATTGGACATCAACTATTTGGCAGTGGCAAGATTCTATAAATATGAAGTAATAATGACATTGACTCTAGAGGATTTAATGATCACTTTATTTTTATCCAAATTGAGCTTTTTGTTCAACTGCACAACTTTCTTCTCGTGATATTCAACCATGGATTGCTTTTGGATCTTTAGTCATTGAGTTTCAAGTTGTAACTCAACAATTTTATACTTGAGGATTGGTATTACAACATTATACTTTTCCATTGAAAACTAGCTCATCAAGCATCTATCTGAATTTCATTCATGTTGACATCCATTTAGGGAAGAAAGATGACTTATGAAATCATCCTTAGATGTAGTCCAGATATCAACAAACTTTTTGAAATCAGAGTCATATCCCAAATCCTCATCAAATTTAGACTTAGGATTTTTCTCTTCAAGTTTGGGTTCATCTAAAGTACCAATTTCAATAGGAACAACATAAGCTGAAACCATTTTGGATTTATTCCTTTTAGCACAAGCTAATTTTCATGCCAATTACTTACTTTTATATTGATTTTGTTCGCTGATATTTTCTTCATGATCTATTGTTTTGAATATAGGGTTATGTAAAGGGTTTTGGTTAAGATGATGGAATGATAAGTCTGACTCAAGCTTACATTTTCTAGGTGATACATGGTCTAAAATTTCTCCCCAAATAACAATTATAAATCTTTTTGGTTGTGTTGCAAGTAATGTGAGAGAAGGTTGGGTTCATGAGCTCATTGGCATCAACTATGGTATTCATTAGGTTTAACTCATATGATTCACCAAGGGTTTATGGCGTCAAGTTTTGATAGATTGATGAGGTCTCGATATTGGAAACATATATGTAAATAACCCCTTGAGTATCATAAACATTTTGAGGAATTCTCTCCCCGTTCTTGGTCTGAACTAAAATTTTATAAAAATTATTCTTGTGGATAAAACCCTCCCAAGAGTCTCCTAAATTGTACTAGGATTTTGATTATACCATAATGGAATAGACTTCTGTAAGGATTTTTAAGCTCTCATTGATTAAAAAAATTTACATTTTCGTAAGATTCTTGTACATATAACAAGGGGGATTGAGATGACGACTAAGGAGAACCATAAGTAGGAAGAGATGATTTTTATAGGCCGTTTTTTCGCATATGATTAATAAGTCTACAAACTGGATCAATCAACATCCATGAAAACCTTGTCATCATCCATACACAAAGCCCTAAGAATGACTCTCTCAAATCCTCGAGTTTCTTATGTTGACTGCTTCATTCTAGTGATTTTAAGGCCCAGCACACCCTAGCCCTTTAGGGACTTGTGTTCAGCAACATGTTGCTCAATTTTGCACCTGCTTTGATCAGAGCAAGTTTGCCCTTGCTGGGGGTGTGTTGATTCTAGAAATTTGTGAAAAATAAAAAGAATCCTGACGATTCCTCTTCCAGAAGCTTCCAAGAGTTCTTATAAGCATTTAACTTGGATAAGAACTTTGAATCCTATCTCATCCTACCTTGGAGATTTCACCTCTTATCCCTTGAGCTCATCTTCCCATCAAGAGTGGATATCAAGCCTAGATTGGTAAATGGATAATAATTTCTAAACTACCATCGTCTCCTATATATTTATTGCCATCCACAATCTAGAGGTTGGATTTTGGAGACTAATCATACCCTTATGCTACTACTTTTATTATAAGAGAGTTATCATTCCCATGCATTAGGGTGGCTTTGAGGAGAACATTGTGGCAAGGAAGGACAAGTCAACTTCGGAGGATCTCTATAAGATAAGCTTCCACTTTTGGTTGTAAACTCTCTCCCTTTCATATTAATACAAGGATTATAATGTTTTCCTACATGTGTTATGTTATGTTTATATGCATGTGTTTCAATGCTACACATATGTCATAGATATTTGGCTTTTGTTGTTTGTTTGTGCAGGTTCTAATTATAGTGATGATAGCTATGGTTGAATTTGACAAGCCAAGAGGAGAGAAGAGCTCGTGAAAGATCGCAAGTAAGCATATTTCCATTCTCCAATTCTTCTAAGGAAAACTTTATAGTCTTTGATTTATGTTGTTCTAGGTCTAGGGAAGATACTTATGTCCACAGTCGTAGATTCCATATAACAATGATAATAAAAGACTATACCATAATGGCCTTCACAGGTTATGTAATGCCTAAAAATTATGATCAAATTATGTCATTTATTCTTCATATGATTAATGAGCATACCTTCTGAGTTATATGAAGATTTATTTAACACTAAGAACTTGCTCCAAGTTATGTTCTTTATGGGGTAATTTTATTTTTGCCACTTTTCTGCCATAGTTTGTGGTGTGAGCTATCAACTCCTCATTCATCGAGATCTCAATGTCTCCAACCCGAGATACGTTTCCATCAAAAGACCGAGTGAAGGCTCTATCAACTTCCACGTTGCAACCACCAAAGGAATATTTAATAAATTCTCACCATCCAACTTTCCTAAATAGAGACATGTATTCATTATAGGCTTCCATGATTTTGGCCCCTAAAGGATCAATTCACACCATGGGATCCATAAGTAGGTCAAATAATTCAATACACAGGTTAATTTGCTAAGAGAGGAGAGAAACATAAGGTTGGGTAATCTAAAATAGTGATAAATCCTCATACCCTCTGACAATATCGAAGGAATTAATAATAACGACCCAAATAGGCATTAGACTAGCATGAGATGACACTATACTTTGGGCACCAAATTTTTAGGGTTAGAGTGATGGAAGGATTTGATGTATGATGAACATAAGTATTTCACAGGATTATCCCGCTCATTACTATAATACAAATATTTCCATAACGCCAAAAATGAGTCATGAAACCATCAAAATATTTAATTGCCAAGCGTGAAACTTAACTTCAAAGGTTTCAATCATAAGAATGTGAAAAAATCCAGAGTGTTCAATATATGGTCGACATGATTGTCGTTCTAAGTTTGACATGATAAAAGGGATAGGGATCAATGTGTTAAAGATTGGTAAACATAAAGTTTGATTAAGAAAAATTTTATACCATCTTATTTAGAATTAGACCATATATATAACATTTATCACAACAATGACTCATTACAAAAATCCAATTCTAAAGGTAGGTCTTCATGATATGACGAGGGTGTTTGTATTTTTTAAAAGAAAAAATGAACATGCGATATATGTAAATAGAAAATCCATTCCAACTTTTAGAAAAGAAGAAATTTAAAGCATTTAAGATTGTAAAAATAAACACCTTGTATATAGTCAAGACTACAACTAAGAACAAAATCATATCCCTTAATTCATTAGAGCATATAAGCATAAGAATTCCATGGAATCATCGATTGTATTGAAAGGCATAGGGAAACTCGTCATAATCATGTTTTTAATTTCATGTTTACAGCCATGAAATATAAAGCATTTAACAAAATAAATAATTTAAATCATGATGAGTTTGAGGATAAAAGATCTTTCAAAACTTTTCCAATATGAAACAATAAAATGATGTCAACATTATCAACTTAATCAACTATATAAAATTCACTAAGAGTAAAATATTTACATGGGATGCCATTTCATTTCAAGAAAATGGAAGGGGATTTGTTGGGAGGCCAATAATAGTGACGGGCCTCAATATTACAACAAGAATGTTGGAATTTCTAAAGGGCTCAACTATAATTATCAACCTGGGGTTCATACAAACTTAAGTAGTATCAATACTATATGTATAGCAGGTAATTTATTCTACTTAGGTAGATCTGATGCAATGAAGAGAGGTCAAGATCCATAGAGACCACTATGCTACAAGAAATTCTTGGATAGCTTAGTAAATGATAAACAAACCTATTCTTACTTGTAAGAAATGAAACAACTAAAATAGATCATATTCTATTGCATAGAATTAAATGACATAAATGAAAACCTAATATGATTTTTGAAAAGTAAATGATAGAATGAAACCCTAATCTAATTTGAAAAAAGTAAATGATAGAATGAAACCCTAAACTTATTTGCATAAAGTAAATCTATGCTAGTGTAGGAAAGAAAATGACTAAATTAAACCTTATTATACTTGCAAAAAGACAAAGCAAATACTCTAATAATGTATGGTAGAGAATGTATGGTGCATAACAGATCAAAGACATTGAAAAAGTAGCATAACCTAATTGCAAGAAGGAAATTACAACTACAAAGGAAAAGTTCCTAGGTGTCTATGATCCTCTAAAATCCATCTTCAAAGTTTTAAATGGAATTTTTGAGTGATGCTGGATGAAGGAAAAACTTCTGGTACAATTATGGAGGTGATCTGAATTAATTTTCATATTACTACAAGATGCCCTATTTTGGTACAGGAAACATCCATGAGCAATATTATCAAGTCTAGGAATGGTTTGAAGGGTGGAAAATATGATAAGATGAGTGATGTCACATTAGAGAAATTTTGAGGTCTAAAATGGGCTTCCTAAGGAATATTATAAAACAATAAAATAATATTAGATTACATCATCAACTTTTATAAGGGAAAAAGAAAAATTACTTTTTCAACTCGTATTTTCAACTTATCTCTCAATAGTTTTACTCAAATTTTGAGAGGGAGAACTTATTGGACGCGAAATTTGATTCCTCATCTAAGGAGTAACCATGTTGCATACTTTTGATGGACACTGCTACACGAAAAATGAGAAATACATGAAAAAAATGTGATTGCAATCACATTTTTTCATGTATTTCTCATTTTTCTGTAGCAGGGTCCATTGAAAGTATGCAACATGGGTACTCCTTGGATGAGGATTTAAATTTTGGGTCCAACGAGTGCTATCGCTCGAAATTTGAGTAAAACCATAGGGAGATATGTTGAAAATATGAGTTGAAAAAGTAGTTCTTTCATTTTTATTTTTTTTAATCTTTTTACTTTTTTAGTCCAAAAACAGTAAATCATCCCCCATGGTTAACGTCATCATATTGAATCCTATTGGTCCTTATAAAGTTGATTTTGGTTGTAAATTTTTGTTTTTATGCCCTTTTTTTACCTCAAAATTTCTCTGATGATGCATGAAATCAATACTAATTAAATCTATGAAACAATACTATCCATCGATAAGAAAAGTACATGTCTAACTGATAAAAGAAAGATGTTTAAATAACTATCAAACCACAAATAGCAGACAGCAAAACAACAATGGAAAGGATGAGTTGAATTTATAATGGAAAGTATTATTGCATAAAGAAAACTATTTTTGTGCTTATCATAACAAGGTACATAACCAAACTTCAATAAGGAGCTCACTTATAAACCCTACAATGAAAATTCTTTTCTCATGAATGAGACTTGCAGAAAATCAAAACTATACTAAATGCATGCAAAATAAATATACATAGGAAGGAGCTTGAGCACTTGGGTTGGGCCCTAACCCAAGGATACTCAGCTCCCTTGAATTAAAATCAAACTAAGAACAAGCAAATGCTTTTCATTAACCTCCAAAAGTGTTCATACATGAAACATAACAACTAAAATGATAGGAAGGAGTCTCTATCTAATAATCACTATCTTTCTCCTAGAATTCAAATCCCTACTAAGCTACTAGGATATCTTATTTATACAAAAAGTGATTGAGGGAAAACCTCCTTGAAGGGAGGACTGATTCCCTCCAAAACACCTAGAAATGTGGATCTAGTTCCCTAGTGTTCTCACAGCCATGTAGAAGTAGTAACTATTCATGATCCAATCGAGTTTTTTTTAGCCTATAGCAAGGAACAAGCATCCAAAATCCTCTTCTACTGGTCTCCTACGTGATATGCATAATAAATTCTCAATATCCAACACGTTTAATGCATCATGCATATAGGGTATAGAAAATATCTCCTAATCTTACTAAGAACACTTTATAGCTTGATTTTTTTTATCAAATGCAATAGGAAAGGTTTAAACGTGCCAAAAGATGGTTAGATGAGCCTTAAATTATACCTATTTGGGAGGCCTATAAAGTAGGTAATAGGTGAATTCATTGGTTTTGTGCCATGGTGTTTTTTGTAACTCGCACCACTTTCAAGTGTCCTTCTTTGACTTCCTATTACCATTCTTTTCCAAGGACTTGGTATGGTTTTCTTGAGGTTGGTTATCCTTGCTTTGCACCTTGTTCTATGAGTTAGGGCCTCCTTTTCCAGGCTTTTGTTGTAGTGGATTTGTAGATTCAAACTCTTGCTTATTCATTTTCTTCAATTTTTTCTTTAGTTTGACAACATATTGATAAGTGGCTCCTATAGAGGAGATGCCTAGGAAATCCGTCTCTATTTTGTTGGAAACTAGGATAATATTGAGAGGGGGGTGAATAAGTATTGTAGGAATTTTTCTAATCTAAAAACTTTCTTTCCTTTTGTGCAGGAACACTAGAACACCATTAAGTACTTCAGAACTTATTTAAATAAGCATGACAAGGAACAATATCAACAATCACAATGGAACACATAAGGAACAAACAAATTCTTCAAAACTACTCTTTAATTTATTATGATGGCAAGCTCCAACTTGTTGTTACAATTTTTGGCTACAACCAACAGGAGGCTTCAACTCCTTGATTATCAGCTACAACTGAAAGGACCTACAACCCTAAATATTTACCATAAATTACTGGAAGGAGCACCAACCCCTTATCTGTAAGCTATGAATTGCTTGGAACTCATTAATTCATCTTTCATTGATTTTCATACTAGAACCATCAATGCCAACTCTGCCTTTAAAATAAAATAATTTCCTTCTCAACCACCAATACCTTTAGGAATCTTTGATACCTGAAAGCACCAAAAACTTCACCTCACACACAATTTTCCACAAAAAGTATCATTGTTATTCAACAAATTTCTCAAGCCTGCTTATAAAGAATGTTGGCTTGTTTGGCTTCCTTGATTTTCTCGTATTGTTGCATGAATCATTTTTTATTGCCTTTGTCTTATTTATTTCAGCATTTTGGTCCTGTTATCCAAGTTCTCAGACTTCAGCAACCCTTTTATGCAAGTTAAACTTTTAACAGGTTTTAGTGATACTTTTCTATTTTTAGCAGTATTTAAATTTGGCTTAACTACTAAAACTTCTACTAAACAGTCACTTATGTTGTCGAATCATTCCATCCGTAGGCCCAAAGGCTCTATGAAAATAGTTTTCGACTCATTCATGTGCCTAAAGCACTTAACATAGGCCCAAAGACTTTTAAATATGTCATTGCTGCCAAATAAAAAATCCATGGGCTTTTTAATTTTATTAAATAATTGTTGCTTATCTCGAATTTTGGCCTTTAGCCCCTTTCACACTGGAACTAAGTCTGTGTTTTAGAATATAATCGCACGTTATGACATTTGGCTAGGCCTTTAGGCACTAAGCCCTTTATAGGCCTACGAGGGCTAAATTTCCATTGTTAGTTCTCTGTGCCCTTGGTCCTCATTTTCTACACAAACAATTGTGTTGATGCTTAGCCCGTAGCTCCCAAGCCCCACCTCTTTCTGCATGCCTCCTCTTAAAATTATTCAGGCTAAGCCTTGCAGGCTTAGTTGTCCTGCAAGGTCCTCCAAATGACTCAAGAGCCAATAGAAATTTCTCTTGGGTTGAGTCAGCTCTAACACCGGCTATGTTGGCTCGATGCCTCTTGCCTGACACATCCCTTGTGTGCTTCTCTTTAATTATACAGGGTTGTGACCACTGAGATGACATCATGCTAACATCACCTATGTCATGTGTTGACCTCTAATTGGTCCATGTTTCAATCAGAAATGGGCCCATCGGGTGCCCAAAAACACCAAATTTTCCTACCAAGTGTCACACTCCCATTGGGTGTGTTGACATCATCATCCTTCATCATCCAGGCCAATAATATGTTGCCACATGTCCTCTATTAGATAGGAGAGAGAAAAGGATCCCATGGCCTATTTTTCAATGATTTTGTTTATAAAAAGAATTTAGACTCCGACTTTATTTCTTTCATTCTGTTCATGTTTCCTCTGGGTTGGCTCTCCTTTGTTGGCTGATTTGAAAATTCTCTAGGACAACCTTAGTAGGCTGAGCTATTAAGTGGGGATATCTTTCTCAACTCTTAGCTTATCAAATGCTTCCCACTGCACTATTGCCCTATCCAACCTGTCGCACTTAAATCCATTTTGGTGCTTTAACTATATGTGTCTTTTGTAAACCTTCAGGATATTACCTCTTGGCTACATCCACTAGGATCGTGTCCTCTTGCTCGCTTATTAAGTGATTCCTTATTGTTTCACCCGAGTAGTATTATTAGGTGGGCTTCGTTGAGATGGTGTTGAAAGTGTGCTCCTCCACAAACCAATAGAAATCTTTCCTGCTGCCTCGGTTGGATTGCCATGTTTTCCTAGTCCTTTATTTAACCACTTTGCTATCCTTTCTGCTTGTTTGTTTGCATTGCCAACCTTGTCTATGTGTCAAAAGGGTCTCCACACCTCTTTATCTCTGCTAACTTGACTTGGGGAACTTATAAATTTGACTAGATCTATCTCACAAACCAGGAGGCCATTTTTAGACTTCCGCATACCACTAGAAATATTTTTCAGATCTCTCTCCAACTAGGTGGGTTCTAACTACATATAACATTATCTACTACAGTAGAAATATCTCCAAAGTCTCTGCACCATTTTCATCCATGTTGGTCCTTGATTCTTGTACTTCGAACCTGATCTACCGCGTCCTGCATTTTGTTTACACCTTTTCCATGTGTTGCCATTAGTGACAAAATATTTCCAACACATTTGGATGTCCCTATGTAGGACACTATGTTACTTCAAGACCAAGTGTTAATTAGAATCTTTTATACCTATATTTGAGCACAAGATATGGATAATATGTTGTAATTTGGCTCTATGTAGTCTTTCTCTTGTCGTAGAGTTTTCCATCTCATATAGTGGTCATCATAGTTACATTCAAGGTATAATTCATCCTTGAGGGCATAAAAAAAGGATGCCCAAGTGGGGCCATTGAATTTCCCACACACACATTCATTGTGTCTCTCACAGTAAATTTTCCACCAATTTTTCACAGGGGGGACGCATTTGAAAAGTGGGAAAGTGATCTTCACGTCATTGGAAATTTTGTGGATTTACTAATATCCATATAATATATTTTACCATGAATCTAAAGCATATACATCTATTTTTCCTTTGAAAATGGAATATCAAAGTTAAATTGTACTCTAAAGGATGTTGTACCTCCAAAGTTGCTACTTGTTGAAGGTGCCTTGTTGGTGGTCATAGAAGAATCTAGGTAAGATTGTCAATCATCTCATTAATTTGTTGCGTGAGTGCTTCCTCAAGAAACAACTTCATAATACCTCTTGATCCCTCATTTCTCTTTTATTTCACCATGGGAGGTTTCTTCAATTGGTGAGAGTGGTTTTCCTCAAATGAAACTAGCGTGAGATTCAACTATCTATACCCTGACCTCATTGGGGACATGCAATGCGAAACAACAATAAGCATATTTCTCTAATACCACTGAGCCAGGATGTGTGAGGAATGAGATTAAATATTAACAATAGAATATTTCACAAGTATATATAAATTAATGTAGATGAAATATCAAAAATAAAATACATCACAAGGGTATGGAATTTTAGAGGAAATAATAATATGAAAAAAGCTTAATTTTTTTTATTATATGGTAAAAATGCTAGAAGACTATGTTAGAGGTGTTGGAAATCCATCAACCGAGGGGGTCTCCTCGATGTGAATTTCAAATTAGACCTCACACCATTTGGAGTAGGAGCCCCATCCGGAGTATCTACTCAACTTCCATGCATTCTTGTAGATTTTCCTTGGCTACAAATTTCAACACAAGAGAGTAATACACATGTATCTTTGTATCAACAAGTGAGTATGCCTTGTAAAATGTCTAGATGCGGAAAGTATCAAGGTTCTTCTACCGAAAGGGAAGAGAAAATTGGTCCCTCTAAAGACAAGTAATAGCACTAATCTAGAAAAGGCACACGAGCATATAGATATATATATATATATATATATATATATATATATATATATATGAATGAATTGTTGATCAACCAGTGAAATATTTCACAAGGAAGCAACGATTGTTAAAGAAAATACAACACACCTTCAACAAGATAAGTACCAAAGCCACCAAAATAATTCAATTTCCTTAGAACATAGGAAAAAAATGCTGGCATTATGTTTCTGGTATGGTTATATGCTACAGATGTTGTACTTGATGGCAACACCCATGGCATGGCTCTCAATATGATGAGAATTAAGAAGTACGCAGGAGAACAGTTCAGAAGATGCGTACCCACAGGTATGTCATGCAGGGACCGCATCCAGACACGCAGGTTACCCATTCCTGAGGTGCGTACCCCAGTGCACACACTTCAAGGCAGTAAAACGCACACACGTGGGGTTCCTTATATTTAACCCTTGGTATTTAGTCGACGGTATTGTGTTATTATGGTTTTGGCCCATGGTATTGTTTTATATTATTATTATTATTGAGCCCCATGATCCATGATTTGAGGAAGAGCTTGCCTATATAAAGCAAAGGATATCATTTGGCTTGGGTATGCTTTGGGTTGAATATCTTAAGATCTGAAATATTTGGGTTATTGTTTCAAAAATCTTGATCTATATGAAAGTGAAGTGGAAAGCGAATCTGTGAAGGGTGATCTCTCGAGCGCTTGATCAGATTTGGGTATCCGTCTAACTGTAGCACACTGGTGATCTGCAAATTCGGCCCTAATCTGATGTACGCAGGTGTTTAACGGTGCCTCTGCGTAGGTACGCAGAGCAAAAGAAGGCGAGCTGCATGGGTACGCAGAGCAAAAGAAGGCGAGCTTCGTGGGTACGCAGAGCAGAAGAAGGGTGACTGTGTGGGTACGCAGAGCAGAAACAGGCGAACTGCATGGGTGCGCAGAGCAACAGTGGTTCAGGTGCGTACGCACAGTAAACGTACGTGGCGCGATAGTCCTTTTGGGTGCGTGCCTGCTATGACAGTACGCGGCGCGATAGTGCATTTGGGTGTGTACTGTACGCAGCGCAGTAGAAGAAGCAGTGCGTGGTCACGCAGTGCAGCAGAAGGAACTCTGCGGGTATATGCAGAGAAGCAGAGGGTGAAGTGCGTAGCGACGCAGGCCAAAGAAAGGAAAGTTGCGTATCTGTCTCATGACTATCTGTTGACTGAATTTTCTGTTGATAAGGTGTTCTGGGTTTAGTTCTGTGTTGTTGATCTGGTTACTGTTGTTGACTGTGAAATCTACATGTAATTGATGATCATTTGATGTTTATGGATCCAGTTTGAAAATTTATGAAAAGTGGTCCTTGAAAGAAAAAGAAGTAGGGGGTTGTAGCTCCCTTCCAGGAGAGACTGGAAAACGAGAGAGAGTTGTAGCTCTCTGCAGGTTGCAGCCTGCGTACTGGTAAAGGACTGCACCAGTACAAGACCATTGTAAAAGGAGTTTCTAATTTGAAAGAAGATAGAGACATATTGCAGCAGGTGGTTTTCACCCACATTGGGTTTCCACCTTATATCTGGTGTTCTTTGATGTGACTGTCTGTTTTCTTGTTCATGCTCATTGTTTTATGGTACTGATATGCAAAAATAATTCAAAGTATAAATAAGGAAGAATTGTTAAAAGGACTAGATAATACTGATTCACCCCCCTCTCAGTATTATTTTCAACAATTGGTATCAGAGCAGGTCCTTCTAAAGAAGCTTGATCGCTTGAATGAAGATCTTTCATCATGAGCAACTACGAGAGGGAAGCATCTATCAGGCCACCGGTTTTTGATGGGACAAACTTCAATTATTGGAAGGTAAGAGTTACTGCCTATCTTCAATCTCTTGGTACAGAAGTTTGGAACATCGTAGAGACAAGCTATGCTTTTCCTTCAACTACTCCTATAGATGCAGACGAGAAGAAGAAGTATGAAACAAATGCAAAAGCAGTCAGTACCCTATTAGGATGTATATCCCAATCGGAATTCATGAAGTTAATGCACTATAAATCCGCAAGAGAGATATGGGACAAAATTGTCATGAGCTATGAAGGAGATGAACAGGTAAAGCGTGCCACACTTCAAACTCTCAGGATTCAGTATGAGACTCTCAAGATGTATAATGATGAAAGTGTGGCTAACTATTTTCTTCGGGTAGATGAAGTTGTTAATTGTATGAAAAATTTGGGTGAAGAAATAAAATAGGCTATTGTGGTTGAAAAGGTTCTAAGATCATTGTCCCCCAAGTTTGAATCTAAAGTATTTGCAATAGAAGAAAAGGAAAATCTAAGAATTCTTACTATGTCTCAGCTACATGGAATTCTAACTGCTTATGAAATGAGAAAGGGAGGTCCATCAGATAGAAGAGAAGCTGCTTTCAAGGCATCAGGCAAAGGAGATTATTATGAAGCAAGCCACGTCCCAGAAGAAGAGCAAGAAGAATCAAACTTTGTTAGAAATCTTCAAAGGGGTGCTGGAAGGTTCAGAGGTAAATTGCCTTTTAAATGCTTTTCTTGTGGAAGAGTAGGTCATTATGCTGCAAAATGTCCTCATAAGGATAAAGGAAAGGAACCCGCTAGATGGAACAAGAAACAGGGTGCAAATAAGAAAAGCTACTACACTCATGAAGATAGTGATGGTCTATCAAATAGTGATGGAGATGAACAAGATAATGAATATAGACTGTTAATGGCATTTGATGATAATGATTATATGGATGCTATAGATGTAGATAATCTTTATGATGAAATTACTAAACTCAAGAGAGTTATAGAAGAAAAGAATGTGATCATTGATACTCTACAAATTCAGATTGATGAAAAGGAAAAACA
>APFE030977536.1:295314-312652 GCA_000404065.3 Pinus taeda | reverse complement strand
TTTTAAAGAAGAAGAAGAATTCATGTTTTCAAAAGGTTGGTATTACCATTCACCACTACTGACCCAAACTGTTGTTGGACTTGCTGTGTAAAATATTTCCTGGCAAGTGGCTGAAAATACTTGTTTAATCTGTGTTCATTTACCAAGAATACTAAATTTTGTTCATCAATAGTTTTAAATTCTATTTCTCCATTCTCGAATACTCGGATCACTTCATAAGGTCCCATCCAACGTGTATGGAATTTCCCTTTAAAAATTTTAAATCTAGAATCATAAAGGAGAACCCAATCACCTAGTTGGAAATTTTTTTTTTCTGAATAGACTTGTCATGCCACCTTTTGTGTTTTTGCTGAATTAGTATGTTCTGTTGAATAGCATCCCTATGAAATTCACCTAACTCATTTAATTGGAGAAGACGTTGTTGTTGTGCCTTAGAGAGATCTAGTCCTAACTGAACTGAAGTTCTAAAAGTTTTGATGTGGAATTCAATTGGTAACAAAACCTGTTTCCCATATACCAGCTCATATGGTGTATGTCCCTTGCTATTTCTCCAAGTGGTCCTATATGCCCACAAAGCTTTTGGTAATCTTTCAACCTAGTCTTTCCAATGCATATTTACTGTCTTTGTAAAAATGGACTCGATCACTTTATTTGTGGATTCCACGTGACCATTTGCTTGCGGGTGATACGGCGTGGATTTCTTGTGCCGGATCTTGTATAGCTCCATCACACCCTATACTAGATTAGAAATAAACTGCGGACCATTGTTAGAAAAAATTTCTCTAGGCACACCAAAATCTAGTAAATATTTCAGTAAAAAGAAAATCAACAACAAATTTTTCTGTAGCAAAGGAAACAGCTTTAGCTTCTACCCATTTTGTAACAAAATTTGTACAAACCAAAATATGTTTTTTACTTAATGATGTTGGATTTATTGGCCCTATAAAAACAATAGCCCCATTTTCAAATGGCTCAATCATAAGTTGGGGGCATAAAGGCATTTCATTGGTTTGATTAGGTTGGCCCACTCGTTGATAGCTATCACATTGCTTGACATATTGTTTGGCATCCTTAAACAAGGAAGGCCAAAAGTAACCAACACGCAATACTTTATATGCAATCTGCTTATTCAATGAACTGGCCTCCACAAGGTTCATCATGAGCAGATTTCAATATGTCAAACACTTCCTCATCTCTTACACACCTACGGATAATTAGGTTTGGACTAGTGTAAAAGAGATCTCCTTAAATCCAGGAGTATGTAGCACTTTTCTGAATAATATTCCGCTTTTCACGAGCGGACAAGTGGGGTGGTGTTTTCCCAGTAACCAAGTAATTAACAATGTCAACAAACCATAGAGAATCTGTTGACATAGGAAAAATGTGTTCATCTGGAAAATCATCATTAACAAGAGTTGCTTCACCAGAATTATCTAATCTAGAAAGAAAATCTTCTACAACATTAGATTTTCCTAGTTTATCAACAATAGTAATACTAAATTCCTAAAACAATAGTAACCACCTAGTCACTCTACCACTAGTCAATGGTTTTTCATCAAATATTTAATCATGGAATGATCAGTATGTGCAAATAATTCATATCCTGTAATATAGTGCCTGAACTTATTAATTGCAAAAATTACAGCTAAAAACTCTTTCTTTGTAACTGTATAATTTAATTCAGTGGAAGACAAATTCTCACTAATATAATAAATAACATAGGATTGCTTATTTTCCTCTTGTCCTAAAGCTACGCCAATAGCCAAATCTGAAGCATAAGAGGAAATGTGAAAAGGTAGGGACCAGTTAGGACCTCTCAAAACTGGTGCTTGTACTAACTTTTCCTTCAACGTTTCAAAAGGCTGTTGGTAAGCTATGGTCCAATAAAATTCACTATCCTTAGCTAGAAGTCGGAAAAGAGGGGTAGCTATCTTAAAAAAAAATTCAATGAATCTCCTATAGTAACCAGCATGTCCTAAAAAACCTCTTACTTCCCTTTGAGTTTTGGGTGCAGGAAGATGCAAAATGATTTCAATCTTTGCTAGATCAACCTGGATACCTTTACTAAAAATCAAATGGCCAAGTACCACTCCCACTTTGCAAATTAATCTACATTTCTTGTCACTCAAGGCAAGATGGGATTCCTAAAAATGAAGAAGTACTTTCTCCAGATTTTTGAGATCTTCCTGAAAAGAATCACTGAACACAGAAAAGTCATCCATATAAATTTCTACAAATTCTAGATCAGCAAAAGCGGCCAGGACTTCCCTTTGAAAGGTAGTCGGGGCACTACATAAACCAAAGGGAAGCAATTTATAAGAAAATGTACCACATGGACATGTAAAAGTATTTTTATCCTAATCTTTGGGTGTAATCTGTATCTAGTTATAGCCACTGAAGCCATCCAAAAAGGACAAAATATTTCTTTCCTGCAAGGGTATCAAGAACCTGGTCAATGAAAGGGAGAGGGAAATAATCTTTGAGAGTGGTTTTATTTAATTCTTGATAATCAATACAAATATGCCATCTTCCATCTTTCTTAGGTACTAGCAGTAATGGACATACCCACTGACTGTCAGAAATATGATAGATAAATTCGACATCCAAGAGTTTCTGTACTTCTTCCTTCACAATATCTCTTAAAGCTGAATTCATTCGCCTTTGGGGTTGTCAGACAGGTCAGGTTCCTTCCTAAATATAGATATGAGTACCCTTCATAACTTCATAGCCCCAAGCAAAGGCACTAAGATGGTTTTGCAACAAATTCACAAGCTACTCCTGCTGAGATGAGTCTAAATCTGAACTAATATACAAGGATTTACCAGGGCTAATCTCAACGAGAGTAGTATCAGGCTCAGGAGTACTCAAGGGAGTGGTCAAATGTAGTGGTACAGAAGAATGAGAATCATGATTATCTTGAAAATCTAAGCTGAAAATCGGTCTCAATGGCTCAAAATTAGGCATAGTGTCTAGATTATTCAGGAAATCTTGAATCTCATCTTCTTGTGAAGACCCAGTATAATGATGGATAAGGGAAATGGGTTGAGTATACTCATCACTGCTTTGATCCAACCATAAAGTATCTCGAAGGTCCTGAATGGATCTGGCAAGGGGGTATAAGGTAACTTTCTTCCTAGAATCTCCATACGAAATATATATATCACCGGAACGACATCCATATATGCATCAATTATATCAAGCCATGGTCGACCCAAGATCAAGGGATGTCCTCCCACTGGGTTCTTTGGTTGAAGCATAGTGAAATTAGCAGGATATTCCCAAGAATCTAATGAGATGATCACATCATCCAATACTCCTTCTGGCTTAATTTTAGATCTATCTGCTAATTCAAGCACAGTGGGAGTAGGGTGAAGATGAGATAACTGAAGTTGATCCATGGTTTGCTTAGTCATGACATTAATGGCTGCCCCCAGGTCTATCAGAACATTAGAGACAAGGACATTACCAATTTGAACTGAGACAACAATGTTTTTGGGATTAGTATATTTTTCCATAGACACACATCCCATCATCAACTCTGTTGCCCTACCAACAAAATGAATGGTTTGGGGTTCCAATCTCTTCCTCTCGGGTTTCTTGAGACAGAGTTCCTTAATAATCTTGGTACAAATGGGGATCCCTTTGATGGCTTGAAGCAAAGGTATCTTAATGAAAGGATTCTGAAGCTCTGATGCCAAGCGAGTCTCAGAAATAGGTTCACTTCCTTCCATTACTAGCCTCTCTAGGAAGGGAGGATGGTTGCAAGAATATGGCAAGGATTCAAAGGGTAAGGGCTACTTAGTGACAGCTTTCAGAGAATGGTTAAGAGTTTCCTCTTCTCATTTCTTTTCAACAATCACTATAGGTTACTTCTGATTTTTTGATGTTACAATCCTTCGCAATGTTAATTGAATATCATGAACCCCAACTGGAATAGACTGGTATTCGAATGGTAAAGGTGGGTTTGTTACATAGATCATTTGCACTGCTTCATTATTGTTAGGATTGGGCATAGGTTGAGTAGGAAACTGAGGAGGTCAAAAAGGTGGAGGTAAAAGCAACGGTGGAGTAGACTAACTTGGAAATTGAGCCATTGAATAAGGTGTATGCGGAGATGGATATGACTACATAGGTGGCTGGTAGGAATATGGAGAATGAATTGGCCCTCTCCAACCTTGTTGCCATGGTTGAGAAGGTTGCCAATGCTGATATTGATTCCCATACTGCCACTGCTTATTAGTGTTAGGATAAGAATATGCATGTAAATTATAACCAAAATAGTGTGGAGAAAATTCAAGAGCCATATCTGCACCTACCTGAGGCCAATTCCTTCTTGCTTCCATAGCATACAAGTATTCAACTTTAGGTTGTCCCCCTGTAAATACATCTTTAAGTCCTGGTATAGAGGGACATTTTTCTGTGACATGGTCTTTTGCACAAATAGCACACTTATTAGTTTCTTTCAAATTAAGAGGACACTCTTTAGGAGGATGCTTGTCTCTACATTTAGGACAAAAAATGCATAATGACTCTTGTTCCTTCATGATTTTTTGTTGAAATTTTAAAGAGTCCAACTGTTTGGTAACAATATTCATTATATAAATATTCATGTTTTCCATTTTATTTTCTAGTCCAATAATCATAGCATCAGTAGATTTAGTTTTTCTATTTCTATTTCGAGTTCCTCTACCAGATTTGTACTAATTTCTTGAAAATTTCCTGCATAATTCACAAATTTGTTCAAAAGTTTGCTGAGAAATATCACCTTGTCCTAACAGATTTAAATTATTTCTAACATTATCAGTAAGTCCTCTTAAGAACAAGGTTCTGATAATACTAGGATCAAGCTTAAGTTTCAACCTTTGTAAAATATACAGAAATCTTTCTAGGTACTCTTCAAGAGTTTCATCATCATCCTGTATGATTATAAAAATATCATCCTACATGTCCCGAGTTTTGCAATATTCTTGATATTTAGACAAAAACACTCGCTTCATCTGATCCCAAGAGGTTATAGTGTTTCCTCCTAACCCCATAAACCAGCATAGAGCTGAGTCCTTGAGAGTAACAGGAAATAATATTAACTTCTGAGCGTCAGTTGAATAATCATAACTTCTACAGATAATATCAAACTCGAATAGAAAAGAGTCAGGATCTTCATGAACTTTACCATGCAAATGGGGGAGAGCTGATGGTGGAATATTATTCATTTGCGCCACAGTATCAGGGTCCACAATTGGAAACACAAAAGTGGATTGTTCTCAACTTACCTGGTTTTCACCAATCCCTTCCACATGATCTTCATGGTCCACCATTGTTTCCCTTTTACTTGAACCACTCTCAACAGGCTGAACCACACCTGAGCTGCTGTCACCAAAATCCGGGTGGATTGTTCCTACATGATGGGTTTGAATTGGATTGGGCTTCCTGCTTACAGAAGGAGACCCAATATGATAATTGTTTTCAGAATTCTTTCGGCCCTTAGTGGGCTTCGAACCCTTACATTTTCTAGGCATTCATTTCAAAAAAGGAAAGAAAAATAACAAACAACTTCTAATAAAAAATGCTATCAGAAATCAATTAACACCAGTAAAATTCCTTCAAAGAATATTTTCCAAACAATACTACAAAAATAAAGGAAAAATTACCTCTATTGTATAATCAAAAAATTCTTACCAAATCAAATTGCCTCCCTGACAACGGTGCCAAAATGTTGAGTGCAGTAATTACACTTAAGCAAACTCCTCAACACTTAATTTGTCAACTCGGGGGATTTGTAAACTTAGATACGAAGCACAGGTAATGCCAGAGATGGTATGAATCTTCCTAATGTAAATCCCTACTTTCTTTAAAGGAAAGATTGTAGGATCAACTTAAAAAGAGAAAAAGGCAACTTGAACCATCAAAATAATCTAAGACCGGAGCAAGGAAGAATGCATTTGCAAGAGGGAACTAAAGATAAATGGAAACCACTCTAGCTAATTATTTTTTAACTATTGAGTGTGTGTTTTTCTTTGGCAGAGACACTTAGCAGTCTCATCATATGGGCTCTTAAACTTGCTCCTTTAGAGATCTCCTTCTTGCACTAATATGTCCTGTATTATAGTAGTCTACTTGCACTAGTGCAGGAACAGAGACTTATGCAAAAGGTATAAATGGTGTCTTTACTAAAGGCTTTTTACTTCCTGCAAGGGCTTGAACTTTTCCAGGTTCAAAGCACTCAGATCTCGTGGCAAGAAACTAGTTCTTGCACTGGTTCAGAGCTTCCTGCACTTAGCATTTAATTCTTAAAATGAGTTCTTAATTATTGCAAGTGATATTATACTGCTAAATCAAATTGAACACATGAAAAGTGAATGTTTCTGATCTTGACAGAGTGTAGGAATAAAGAAAAAATTAATATACATTTATCCTGTCATAAGCATTTAATGAAAGAAGGAATATTGCAGGAAGTAGACTAAGAAGGCTTGCTGCATCACACCAACATGCACTGGTGCAGGTTCATTTCTCCTGCTTGGACCAGGCGGGGAAAACCAATCAAATAGAATTGCAGAAAATGAGATATCACACCAACATGCACTGGTGCAGGGTTATTTCTCCTACTTGGACCAAGCGGAGGAAAACCAATCTGAAATCAAGTGTAGGAAAGGGAATTTATCTAATTCACACAACGGATCTTCTTTCACTCAGACAGGAACGCATGTGCTTAAAATTAAATCACACTTGACAATGTAAACACAAATTACAGGAAAATGGGAAATGGGGTAAACGTGCTGGGTTGGTTGGGCCCTAGCCAACCAGCGCATTTACCCTCTAAATAAAAATGTTGCTTAGTACCTTAATCAATTCATCAGCTCAAATACAAAAACACAATTCGTGAAACATGAGGCAGAGCTCCCTTTTATTAATTCACTGAGGCAAGTACGTACGTTAATACATCATCCAGCCCAGATTCAGGCGATAACAAAATACATCACCCTGTTTCTGCCTCTCTCACTGTGTCTCTGTTCTCTTCTACTATCAAAAACTTTCATTTAGTCCTATTTACATTCTACATTATATAGATCTTTGGCCAAAGGCCAAAATAGATCATTCAGCCGATTACATAACCAAACGTAGAATTTAGCTTTTCAGCCTTCAAAATTAGACAGTTAGCAAAATTGGCCATCACCAATTTCAAGCTTTCATCCTTCATAGATTCGATCTTGGCTGCCTTTGGATCAATCTTGTTGTCATGGTTGAAGCTGCTCAAAATGAGGTGGTGATCAAGGCGGTTCAGATCTGCTGCAAGGATTTGTTGTGCCGGCAACGGTGCAAGATCCAATCTTGCACTAGGATCAACGGTCATGATAAGTACTCTAACTACCAAATAAACATTGGAGATATCAATAAGTTACAAAGAGTGATTAAAATAAGAAATCATGTAATAAATGATTAATTAATACTAATTTAAATTAGAAGTATGAAAATTAAAGTTTATACGAAATATGTCACCGTGCTTGGACTAGTGCAAGATGAGGGTGTATAAAAGAGGTAAAACAGTGGTAAATGGTTATGATTTAGGAAGGGGAAAATGGAAAAAAGAGAGTAAATTATGGGTCTAACATTAACACCACTAGACCTAATAGTGGAGCATTAGAGAAGTCACTTTCTCCTCCAAAGAAACTATCTTCCTCTCCAATGCCTAGTAGGAGAAGCCAAGGTCAAAATTCCTTTACATGAGCAATGAGAGTGTATATATAACAAATGGGGTGATCATTAACATCCTTTGTGACTATTGGACTATCGTCATGATTATTTGACTTTTCAATGACCTTTCAAATTTCTACATGAATTTTCATATTACATGGATGACTCTTGGACTTTCACTTTATATTACATATCTCCGATATTGAATTTACATAATCCATAAATGACATGGAAAATAATGACTCATGATAGGACATGACAAGACACTGATGACATGGACTGCATGATGATGTGGCAATGCCAAGTTATCCTTCTTGCTTCTTTGTCTTCAATAAAATATGTATCAAATACTTTGTCTTATGAGAGATATAATTTATTCTTCATATTTTCCCTCCAAAGGGTTCTGAATCAGATGGAGACTTCATGCGGTCCTGATATTTGGTCTTCTGTTGTAATCTAATGTTCCTTCATCATCATTTTGTCATGACATAAGAGAATACCTATGACTGCAATACATGGATGACAAGATGACATCAGTCCGATAAACCCCTAGCCTAAGATGCTTCATGAAATAAATTGTTAGGGATGCAACTAGTGACTAGTTGAGTGACTGACTCAGGGATTGTACATTTCCAGAGGCCAAGGTTCTAGACTGAGGCTTGAGACTGCAAAATGTGCATTTTGGGATGGCTAGGGTCAAAATATTACACATTTAAGAGACTCAAGGACTCATGTTGGAAGTTTGAGCCTTTAGATTGCGCAATGTGCATTTTTGAAGGCCTGGGCAGAGGGACTGTGTAGTTGAGGGACTCAAGGGCTCAATATAAAGGCTTGAGGCTTGAGACTATGTAATGCATAGTTTTGGAGGCCTGGGTTGAGTGACTGCACAGCTGAGGAACTCAAGAGGTCAATCATGAGGCTTGAAGTTACCCAATGCGCAGTTCAGATAGGAGAATAGGCTGGGAGATTGTACAGTTGAGGGGTTTAAGGCCTCAGGATTAATTCTTGAAGAATCCAAGTGATTGTGTGGTTGTGTAGTTCAGTATCTCAAGGTTGAGGCTTGATGCTTGAGGCTACACACTGCGCAGAGAAGGCTGGTTGGAGGCAAGGATTGCGCATTTTTGGAGCTCAAGGATTGGGACTAAGCATAGAGACCAAGTGGTTCATAGTTCCAAGAGGCAATGTCAAGGATTGAAGGCTAAGAATATGCAATGCACAGTTCAGGAGGCTTCATCAAGGTCAAGTTGCCCAAGAGCAGATTTTCCAGATGAAGCTGTGTGGAATCATTGAAACCAGAGTGAAGAAGGAAAAAACTTGAGAATGATCACACACATAGAAAAGTTGAAGATAAATAATTGATCACTCAGAATACATGAACAACATACTTCCTCCATTGTGACAACATTTCGATGACTTCCCAAAGTGTGACACTAAAGGTACACTCTACGACGACAATGACGACACTTGTGCGACAGTGCACAAAAATTTGGGAATGAGTGTAAAACATGTCTACGTGACTAGAGGGACTCATAAATGTAAAATTTACCCTTTGAAACAATCAAAAACTCCACTTTACATGACAAGTGACACTTCCCATGCAAAAAGAATGCATTTTCTATATAAAGAGAAAAGTGCAAACAACACTTGTGATATGCGAACAACGGTGAAAACAATACATGTCAGAGCCAAGATAACATGAAAATGACAATAATTAAGATGAAAGGAAGTGAAGGTGACAGTCGAAAAGATGAAAGCGGCACTCGCAAAAGTGAAGGCGTGCAAAAGGGACAATTCCTTTTACATCTAGAGTGATGCACTTTACACATATTTCAAAGAACATGGGTAAAGAGAATCAGTTACAAAAAATTATTGACGAATACCATAAATAACTAAGATAAAAATTAAAAAAGCATTGTATATATTAAAATCTAAATCTACAATTAGATTTTTATTTGTTTTTCTTCCTCCTTTCAAGTACCATTGGTGTATATCATGGTTTACCAAAACCATGGGCTTGTAAACCACCAATAATAGAAAACAATTATTTACTTTGATGATTCACCAAAATGCACCTGGGTCGTCAGTGGGAAATGAAGGAGCTTCATTTTTATGTATGAGGTAGGTGAAAAAAGCATGTGGATATGTGCAAAGGCTCTTATATCTTAAGGTTTGAGGGTAACTTTCTAGTTTTATGGATGAAGGAGAGTGGAATTTGTCCTTAAACCATAGGTACCCTAAGAGAGAGGGAAACTACCCATAATATTTAATAATACTCTACCCCTAATGTGATTCTAAGTGAATTTTTTGAGTTTTGGATTGATAAAGGAGAGATTCATGAGTCCACCTTATAACGATTAAGTGAGTGATTTCCCTCATGGATTCATGGTCTGCCTCAAGGGTGGATTGGCTTAGTGAATGGATAAGGTTGGAAGAAGTCAAAATTGATCAGGTCTTCACGATAAGGATGAAATGACCATATAAAACATGGTCAACAAGGTGTCTAGATACATCTAATCACTCCTCTAGGGAATCTATAAAAGAAATGATCCGCATGGAGAAAAGGAGGAAAATCTATTGATAGGGAAATGTTATTGGAGTGAAGACCCACTCATATTCATGATAAGTTATAGAAAATTATGGATCTTGACAACGCGTTGTAGTGAGAGGAGGAGGTAGGGGCAAGGATCACGTAAGAGCACATCATTATAATGACTTAATCACGTCGTAGGAGCGCATATTTCCCCCAATTACATGTATTCTTTATATTATGTATATTTTCATGTGGTTTTGGTCATTTGTGTTTTCAAAGGATTCAATGAAGATGTTGGCCACTATCAAAGATATGGAAGAACCCATCATGGTACCTTCAGTATACTCATAGATTGTACCTTTGAAGGAAAATAAGATGGACAAGAGGCATATTTGTATAAGGTAAAGGGTTTTAGCATCTACATGCTTAGAGATGAGATCAATGGCTCAGTGAAAAGAGACAACACATCAAAGCTAACTATGATACCTTAATCATCAACATGGATGTACTTAGTTTTTTGAATGAAATCAAAGGAATACTTAATGTAAGAAGAGGTAAACCCTACAAATTATTGAAGCCGCTTGGCCAGACACTGGCCAAGAGCATGGGTATGAGCTCCAATGGAACTAATAATGAGCCCAACGGTGACTCCAGGTTTGTGATTTTTTGGATGACCATAGATTTTACAGGTTTGGGGGGTATGAGGAATGAGACGTTGTTGAATGGAAACATAAATAGAGGAAGATTTAATTTCTTTTGTAACAAGCTGCATAACGAAATTGATGGGGTTTTTTGAAATAATATTATAAGAAGAAGAAGAAAGAAGATCAAACATTTTGATTTACACTCTGAAATGTTCATAATGACCGTGGCATTTCCTTTATATGCCTTGAGGATAAGAATTCTCGGGTTATTATTAAAGTGTCTAATGGCTTCCCCTTCATCTTTGGATAAATTAGGCTTGGGGTGTTTATCTCTTTGAAGAAACCTAACACAATCTTGTCGAATTTCCTCTCCAATACAAGAAGCAAGGTTTTGACAAACTAAAATGATAGAG
Organism: Pinus taeda; assembly: GCA_000404065.3. Taxonomy (NCBI): domain Eukaryota; kingdom Viridiplantae; phylum Streptophyta; class Pinopsida; order Pinales; family Pinaceae; genus Pinus; species Pinus taeda. The sequence goes on along the minus strand of APFE030977536.1, from coordinate 301,376 downwards.
AATAGAATTTATTCTTTAGGGATTTGGTGAGGGGCTAAGGAGAAATTGAACCCTTTCTCTAGGAGATTAGGGGATGATGAATCAATATCACAAGAAGGAATATTTAAAATACAAGAGGGCTTAGCGTGGAAGGGGGTAGACAAAGAATCAAGAGAATAAACTGAATTATGTTGGTATTTACTAATTGGATTAATGATTTGACCATTCTCTATTTGATTATTAATTTGAAGATTCATTTAATCATTCTCAATTTGATTGTCAATTTGGTCATTTTTTATTTAATTTTTATTATTACTTTGATATTCAAAAATCTCGATAGTTGGTTTATTTGATGATCATTATTTATGGAATAAAATGGACTATAATCAATAATTTGATCAATACTAGTTTGATTATTAATTTGGTAATTAATTTTATCATGCCCAATTTGATTATTCATTGTGTCTTTATTAATTTGAGTCATATTAATTAAATTTATTAGATTTTTTTATTAAATATATTATTTTGTTTTTGATCTAAATTTATTTTATTTGATTTATTGGATGTATTATTTTTATTTGAATGATTAATATTTGGAGATAGGGAAAAAAGTGATGGAGATGAAATTTTATGATTATATTATTTGAAGGTATTAACAGTGGAAACCTCATAAATATTAGAAGTCAAAAAATAATTAAGGGAGGGATCAAAATTAAAAAGAGAAGATACGACTTCGGAGAAGAAAGACACGCTAGCCTCTCCTCCTTAATTTCAGGTCTCTCTCCCTTACATCAAAGGACCTGTTGATCTCGTGGCTAAGATATTATAAAAAAGGAACATAATTCTTTTTTTCAAGCCTCATAAAACTCTTAAGAACACATTTGGCTTACCCAAAGATAAGTCTGACCCTATGCAAAATCCAGGGGTTTACCAAATTCCTTGTTCTTGTGGGAAGACTTACATTGGAAAAAATATCCATCCCTTTATAGCTTGGATTAAAGAGAATATATCTGACACTAACCATCTCCTACTATCAAAGTTAGCCATAGTTGAGCACTCTTTTAAATCCAAGCACCTCTCTTGGTTTGATCAATCCAAAATCCGGCACTCATCCCATTTTGTAACTCTTGAATCATAAGAGAAGCTCTTAAGATATAGAGACACCTGAACAACTTCAATAGGGAAGATGGGTATAATCTCAACCAATATTGGAGGTTGGTTATCCATCAACTTGCTCATAATTTATTCCCTTCACCTCCCCCCGCCCTTTCACAATTTGTTTTTTTGCCTTTTTTTCTCTCACCTTTTCTTTCTTTTCCTATTTATTCTACTCCCTTTTGATTTTGTTAATTCCTTCATCTATATTGGTTTAATATAAATTTATTTATGTCCCATACACAAAGCCCCCCGACCCCCTTTTTCTTATTCTATTATTTTCTTGTATATATTAAGGTGTTTAAATTCCCCTTTTTTAATTTTAATTTTAATTTTATTTATTAAACCTTTATCTTTCTCTATTTATATTCTCTAATAGTTTTGATATCATTCTTTATTATTTTAATCCTTCAATTATTACTTGAGTTAATCATTCAATTGTTAATAGAATTAAATTATTATTAATTTAATCATCCTTATGTGAATGATTCTATTTAATAATTTAGCCTCAACGACTACTTTGATTTCTTTTCAATTCTTTAACCTAACATCTCATCTTTTAATATTTTAATATTAAATCCTCAATGACTATTTTGACTTATTTTATATATAAGGCTCCTCAAAACGTGTTTATCACCACTTGGATTTCTAGTCCCTAATTATCGATGGAGTGTCCACTTGAAATGTCAAATGGATTAGAAATCCATTACACATGTTATTTCGAAAAACTATTCAACGTGTGAAGAATTGTTGAAATACTCACTCTCTTAAATTAGGAACTTGTGGTTTGTGATAAGCCCTGGGCATGCCTATGCAGTTAAAGTATCTTGTCACTATTAGGGAAATTATGTCTAACGAAACAAGAAACTCCACTTGGGAGCCCCAATGGATGTTTTGTATGTAGTATTTCTTTTCATATTTAGTACTTGTCTTTTGTTTTTATTGCTTCTAAGTAATCAGTATGGGCATTAGGAGAATTTATTATGAAAAATTGTTCTTGAAAAGAAATTAATATGAGATTTAAAACCCTTCAACTCTCTTATCTAAGCTTGAAATAACAATGCAATGTTCCTACATGGTTAGTGATAGAGTGTTGTACCTATCCTTTTACACTGTGACAGATCATTGAAGCACCAAAAAAGGGGTTTTGAAGGGGTTTTCCTTTCATATTTCAATGGTTGTATTGCATCAAATTGATCCCAAGTCTTAGGCCAACCTCAAAGCTTATTCTTATAGGCTTATTCTTAGTTATACCATCCTCAAATTCACGTCAAATAGGTGTATTTTTAGTCTTATATACAGGTTTTGAATCCTCTTGGGTTTGATTCCTGACAGTGATATTGGAGGCTAGGTATTCCTTTGTCACCATTGTCTTGTCATCCTGTTTCTTTTTTCTTTTCTTATGAGTGTGTTCTAGTCTTTGAATCCTTTCTTTGATGCGTGCTTGCTTGCAAGTAGGGTCTTAGGTTTTGATTATGTTCCTTTTTGTTTCTTTTGGAATTTTCATTGTTTGCTTGAGCTTTTTGATCTTGATTTGTTAGTGCATGTAAGAGCGACAATGGAGAGAGTTGTGAGGATTGTATTCATCATCTTTTATTAAGAAATATTTAACTCTCAAATAGATATAATTCATTGAAATAAAATTTGCATGTGCATATTATGCATCTATTTCCTTGAAACGAGTCATAACACCATTCGAGTTTCATGCCATATACCTCTAACATAAAGAACAACCATTAAAATTAATGCTTAATATACCTAATCAGAAGTATTTTCATTTCTATTGTAGAAAACCAATATTATCTTAAGGTTTTAGTACCTTGGAATAGGTTGGTTAGGTAAACTATTCAAGGCCATCAAAACAAACATTAGAATATTGAGCTACGGAGTGTTAATCTAGTTACAATCAAAAGTTGTATGGAAAGCCCTTCTAAATCAAGGTTCAAGAAGAAGGTCACATCAAAGCCAGTGGAGTGATCTTCCCTGCTTCACTTGGTTTTGGTGGTGATGTCTATATGCATACAAGGGTCTCCTTTAGGGGGTTGCGAGCTTGACACGCTGCCTTTGTGTGTGGGCCAGACTAATGAATAATTCCCCCAATTTGGTTAGTTGTAGATGGTAACTGTAGTGGCCATAATATTAGGTATTTTACACATGTGATAGAATGTGGGATGTACTTGTTGTACCTAGGACGAATCTTACTCAGTACTCACTCGAATCCCTAGAGGGCACCCGTGCATAATGAAGGGTACTTTCATTTTGCATTAAGACATTAAGTAGGAGGCCAACATAACTACACAAACCATATCTTCACGACTTACTTGGTACTTGATCAACAAAATTTTAGCCATGGGAAGGTCCCTTTGATCTACTAGCTTTGCATGCTTTCTCCTTGGATTTGATAGGTGTATGTTTTTTGGTCATGTCTAGTGACCTTAGGTGTTGTTTATTTCGTAATTTTTGTGTACATCCCTTCCCACCATTATGTCTAGGATTAGTCTGCATTGTTCTCACCATCTCAAGTGCCTTTCTCTTGACAAAGAGGGTCCCCTTCCTCATAGATGTAGGATTAACCCTACCATTGTGATAGTCATACCTACTTCAAGGGCCACTTTGGGTGATTATCAAAGGGTTAAACCCATAGTTTCTGAAGTTGTTGACAAAAGTCCTCCACCTCATTTGCATTCCCCTATGAATTATATTACGTCACCCATATTATTAGGTGGGGTTGCATGCTTGACTAGATATTTCCATTCAAATGGTCCTTACCAAGATTCATTTGCAACTAGTGCCACTTCAATGGAAGATCCTAGTGTGTCCACTCCTAGTGTCACTAGAAATTTACTTGATAAAATTTCCATACATTCTACTACTACCACAGGTCCTATTCACACCACCTTTGTTCAGACTATCTTCTATTTTTGGAAAAACATACTGGGATCCCATCTCCCTCCATTTGGTACATCCACTATGGGTTCGTTCACATCATTGACCATGTTAGGGTCCCACCCTAACCCCCTTATCTATGTAATGGGACCACGTCATAGTCAAGAGTCAATAAAGCCCATTTAATAATTGTAAGTGGTTAGTCCGCAATTAATAACGGAACCAAAGTTAGTTGCAAATGGGCCGTAATATTAGATAGATGGTATTAGTAATACGCGGTATTGGCCCGTGGTATTGCTTGTAGGAGTCATATATAAAGGATAGTAACTCCCTGTGAGGGGCATCGTGTCTTATTTTTGTAATCGAGCTCTGCTCTATTGGAGGTTGCCCCCTCGAAGAGGCAAATGAACATTTCTCTCTGAATAATAAAGTCATTGCCATTCTGTGTTCTCGGTCTCTTTCTTCGCATATTCTGTATTTGGGTATCTTTTGCAGGTTAAGAAGAAAAACAAGTGGTATCAGAGCTCTTTCCAGGGCCGGTGGGATCTGCATTTAGTAGCAAATTTTTTTTTGGCTCGAGAAGTGTTCCGACGTCTTTAAACCACGGGATCTGTCGTTGAGCGCATAAATCTGCGGATTTGGGGAGGCATGCACGCAGGAAATACAAGAGGTGGTCACGTCTGTTGGACTCCCTTGTAACCCCTGTGGGTGCCCCTTCGAGTAGTAGCGCATTAGACAGAACCGCGCACGAACTGTCTTCCACGTACCCTCTGGGTATATCGGAAGCCCCATAGGCCCCCTGAAAACCTCGCCATCGATAAACCATCGGCCGTCTTGCGGCTACAGTACACCGAGAACAGCACTCGGAGAGATTACTCGCCTGTATGATAGGGTAGTCGGGTGGTACGGCTAAGGGTACGGTCGACCCTCCTTAGCTAGAGCCCTGAAACATTGGGCCGAGTACTACTGCCAGACCCTTATGTATATTGCGATCTGTAGCACCTGACACTCCTCAAGACCCTAGTTCCCTTTTTTTTAATCATCATCTCTTCCAGATCCGCTTGAGCAAAGGAGTGCAGCAGCAACAGACATCGGTCCCAATCAGCCATTTCCGATCTATTAGATTCATCAGATCTTCAGAAGCAGTCAGTTCAGCCATCCAGCGCTACCCGATCCACCATTCAGATCTCTCAGATCCACCAGACCAGAGGCGTTGTGAAGGGTTCCTATACCAGGGTATAATTATCGCAGGACTTTTGGCCGCATTGACATTTTGAGGATTTGGCGACTGCAGTATTGATCAAGAAGGAGTAAAACTCCGTTAGGAGTAAAAAAATAAAAAATAAAAAAAATCTGAGATCTTTCGGGACGCTTATTGGTGATCTAGTCCATTAAAATCAGGATGACGAGCTGAGCATGGTGGTACCATTCAATTAATTGTGAAAAATTTTTGGCGGTCCTAATTTTTCATCAGGTCGGTGTATGGTAGCAACTAGAGCTCAAGCAATGGCCAATGAAAGGATGGACAAACTTGAAGAAAATGTGAACGAAATCCAAACTCAGCTTCGCAGACTAGATCTGGCAGGAATGCAAAAAGAGCTTAACGGACTAAGTCTGCAGCTACAGGATTTTATGTCAAAAGGCAAGGAGTATTTTATGTCAAAAGGCAAGGAGCAAGCCCACGAGGAGGGGTATAATGGCCATGAAGGAAATTACGGTGAATCTAGCCACTCTCCTCACGTCTGGCACACCCATCCACCACCCAGTCAGCGACCTCCCAAGTTGGATATGCATAAATTTGACGGTTCTCACACGTCCGCATGGCTAGCACAAATGGAGCAGTATTTCAAATTGAATCATATCCTAGATGATGGGACTAAGCTTATGCTGGGGAGCATGTACTTCAACAATGAACGGTGGCAATGGTGGGAATGGCATCAGCGTTGCAATGGATATTTTAGGACTTGGACCCAATTTACCAAAGCTCTTTGAGATCGCTTTGAACAAGAAGACTCTTATTTGGGTCGTCTCACTAAGCTCAG